>VDFB02330548.1:0-14371 GCA_007258455.2 Sequoia sempervirens | reverse complement strand
TATATATATGTATGTATGTATGTATCTATATATATATATATATATGTATGTATCTATATATATGTCTATATGTATCTATATATATATATACATATATATGTATATGTATATATTTATATTCGTAATCTCAAGATTATCAAATGCATTAACTGTCAATTTAATAAGTATATCAAAATAACAATTATACATAAATATATAAGTATAGTGATATATATGTATATACATTATTATATACACATTAATATATATATATATATATATATATATATATAATATTATTTTAATATCTTATACAAGCACACATACTCTCATTTCCATCAATTGTTATATATACATAAAGTGTATCTACATCAATTAAAAACACATAAGGAATAACTCACACATGACAAAGAGACTCAAACACTTAACCCAAATCAAAACATTCAAAGATAAAATCAAAATGTCTTCAATCCATACCAATTACTATTTCCCAAACTATTGACTCGATTTCACTAAACTAGAGGTGAGTGTGTGAAAGCTCAGTTAGGTCTTATTAAGGGTTACCAGACCAAGCCCCTCTCCTAAGTGATACTTCCCCTCTCTTTTGGATGCTCGACCTGTTCCTGCATTCAACTTAGTACAATACCAAGGTAATTAGCATTCACATTAAATCCATTTACATCATAAAACATTTATATCGACAAAGCATTAAAATGTTCACATTGCAATACATATTATTTCATTGCATTTCCTCAATACAAAACATATTCATTCCTTTGAAATCAATAACATCTTAGTGCATATTTCAACATTTTTTTCACCTAGTAAACATATTAAAGTCACAAATTGCATTTATCAACATTTTCACTCATGAACATGTACAAGTAACTTAGTAACTATGAAATAGGGTGTAACATACTTCCCCCCTTGTGAATCATCGTCCCCGATGATTTTAAGTCCTAAACATATATATAAAGTCTAATAAAGGTTTTCCTTCAATTTTCTCATCATGTAAGAAATAAGTATATTTCCAACTAATCTTCCCTCATAGCACGACCCCTGCATTCTCATCCTTCCTGGACCTTGCACCGAGTGACTACGCTAACGTGCAGGAAGAACTTGTGTAATTCTCACATACCTTCCCTCTAAAATACTATACATCATAATTATATTAACTCCTTTGTACTTTATAAGTACAATATGACCATATCCTATATGACACCTATACCCTAGTGATTGGAAAAAATGTTCTCATTGGCTAATGCAATTATCCTTAGTGTAACCCAAATAGAAAAAGGAATGTCGGTGTATTGTACACTACACCATGGGTCCCATCCTTTCTTTTGGTGTTTATGCCATCAGAAAACTCAGAAGCCAAGACCATCCATCACTGACACAACCATCTGCCTTAAGTATAATTATACTGCTTTATTATTTTAAGCTTGCATCAACAAGTTTTCCTTGACCCTTTGATTTATTATTCTATTTATGACAAATTTTTGGTCCTAGCTTCTCCCAAATTTTAGGAATTTCAACCCCTCTTCCATAAATGGATTAAATTCTAAAAATATTCCTCAAATCCTCCAAGATTGGATTTATTCCTTTTGCCTAACTGGCTTACTTTAAGTAATAAATTGAGCATTCATTCTATTGATTTTTTCATAAGATGACCATGGTTTACACAGAACCTTATCATTATTTGCTTGTTCCCATATGAGATAACCTTCTCAGGAACATTAAACAACTACTTCACACAATATGTTATTTAGGGCTGATATCCTATAAATCAAATTTCCCAATCTATATCGGTTACCTTGGTGAGTCTATCCACCATAACATTATGTCAGTTCCATTGACATAGAAATATCAAACTGTTCTAATGATCTACCACTCCCTCACTAGAATTTCATAAGAGTATTCAAGTCCTACCAATGACGACATCATGTCTTCATCCTCTGGCATATTGGATGTCAATTTTCTACATACCTTGCAACATCTTACTCCATCCCCTTCTAGATTATAGCAGTTTCCCATTTGTCAAATAATTTTTTCATCACTATGTGTCCAAAGTACGACATCAATTTACCTCATTCATTCCTTAATATCCCAAATTTTGGGTATATAGGTTCTTTCTCCGATTCATAATAGTCCATCCTGACTAAGTGAAACTTCTTTTATGGACTTATTCCACATTCGGTTCTCAAAATATAATATTTAAATATTGATGGTAGAGCTAAAATCCTTCCTCTTAGGACATCCATATCTTGGATTTCTTTCATCCTTTATTCATTCCCAAAGTTATAATCCAATTTTTAGCTCAATCCATTTCTTCTAATGATTATTTTATATTAGTTGAGTAACAATTCTCATTACATCATGTTGGTTCGATGTTATCTTCCAAAAGATGTCAACAATTATTTCATACCTAGTTTCCAAGTATGAACATTTTTTTATGACTCAAAATCATGAGTACGCAAATCTTCCCTCCCTATTTCATAGGTGATAATTTGTCCTTCCATGATCAAGTATACTGCCTGTCTTTCTCCAAAGTATCAATGATATTAACAATTTGTTCTTCCAAAATAATTTCATATAAATTTTTTATTGCAAATATTTATTTCTCATTGGTCATAAATCTTGACCTTCCCTCTACCTTTCCCTAATAATTCCAATACTTTATCCTTTTAACTTTACCAACCTTGTTGTGGTCATATAAAAATTTGGTTGTAGGTCTTTGAATCATGACTTATGGAGAAGTCAAAAGTTCTTCCAAATTGAAAATACATTAATAAACTTCGTTGTATGGGATACTTTATCTGAGTCTATCTACTCTCCTTCTTCCCCCCTTAGTGTTTCCACAATATTAGATCATCTTAAAGTTGAACTCTTAGCAAACATTTGCTTTCCCCAAATTGAATTGATTTATCATTCCTTGTTGTTGGCTTTTGATAGTTGATTCACTATTACTTTCCTTTCTTACCTTCCATGGTATTCCTTGAATATACTTTTTTGTTTCCTAAATTGGATTCATCATTGCCTTCCAATCTCTTAGATTCAACCATTGGATCCCCAATAACAATTTTATAAGCTAAGAGATACTCTAGTATTTCATTCCAATTCTCTTTTTCCATGTATACTAATAGCCTTTTTAACCATAGTAGAAGAATATCCCACCTCCACAAGGCCTCTTTTGTTGATGTGTCAAATAATATTACCTGTGGATCCCTTATGACAAATGTGTGTTCACCTTAGTACATTGTTTCCAAATTATTCTTTTGATTTGACAACATAGTTTCCCTCCATAGCTAATTTCCTTTTGGAACATCTAAACATAAGTTTACTTTCATTGACTAGTTGGTAAGTTCATGTTGCACTTTCTACCAAAAGTTATCTACTAACCGAGCCCTTGTCAAATTAGTCCGATTTACTTTTTAGTTCCCAACTTGCAATCATCTTTCCAAGTGATTTTGTCCCATTCCTAGGTAACTTTATTTTCTCATAACCTTAATCATTCTAAAGTTTCTTGGTTTCTTTTTCCTATCCTAATCATAACTACAATTTGACCTTTCCTATTCTAGTTGGTGGAATCATGTCTGATTTCATCATCTCCTTTTAAGTTGTTTCCCTTTACTAACCAATCTGGTCTCTAACCTTTATTCTAAGGTATTAATCCTTCACTCTTGATTTTGATTATCATTGTAAAATTTTAACCTTGTACTAAATTAGGTATGTCAAGGGTCATCCCGCCTCCTGGATACCTTTCTAGTTGATTTTAATTCACAAAATGTTGACTTTCTCCTCTGAATAGGTTTCTGATTTATGTTATCAGTTAGTTCTTTTCCAATAGAGCATACTCATAGATTCATAATATCCTTACTTAATCCAAATTTCTTGACTCTTCACATCTACGAGTTGTCATCAATAAGACGAATTAATCCAATTCTTTCTATCCCTCAGAGTTATTTAAACTATTTTGTAGGATGAATGTACCCATCGGTAATTCCCACAACCTTCCTACAAAACCTGGTTGCATAGTCTTGTGCAATCCAAAGGTATATCTTAATGAGTTTTTGATTTAGGAGTGACTCTAGGGATGACTCTTTCCTAGTCCCAAACTTAAACAAGTTTTTAGGAATCTTAACTTCCCTTTTTGTTTCCCCTTTGTTCTTTTCCTCTTGCCATCTTGGCGTAAGGAATTTTCAACCATTATCTTCCAATAGGGTTTACGCATCACTTACATAATGAGCTCATAGGTTCGAAAGTTGAACTTGGTAGCTCTAATACCATATGTAACATGCCCATTGTCCTATCCAATAATTTTACTATGCTTTTAACCTCAAGTAAATAAATTATGAAGCCAACACTTAGCAAAAAAAAAATTATTTTCATATATAAGAATAATATGCACATTTGAAATAAACATCATTCCAAACTTTCCCATTACATTACAACAAAGTATTTCAACTTTCTAAAGTATTGGTTTCATATTACATAATTTCATGAATTACATTGTCTCTTTTATAATCTTCCATAGAAATGGATACATAAATACTTACATAGCTTCCATGAGCTCACTAGCACTAGGTATACGAATGGTCTAGGTTCCCTCCATCAAATCTTGGTTGCCTACTGATGAGGAGAAGCATCACTCAATCAATTTTCTGCCAACCTTGGACTAATTGCGGTCCCCCACACATCTACCAAACTTGGTAGATGGCCCTACCCTTCGACAAAGAGATTGGTTTGGTAACCTCATGATAATAACGACCTTCCTTGAGCTTGGTGTTGTGTCCTACATATCTAGATTAGTCACATAGTGGCTACAACCTACACATATGATATTCCCTTCCTAGTATGTAAACATGGATCATAGTGATTGACAGTGTAAATAGTGGCAACTTACACTGCTTTGGCCAAAGTATTCATCACCCAAGATTTAGAGTGGATGTCATATACTTCACCCACCTTCCTAGCTCAATTTATATTGACCATTCATAACCTATGCATAGGCTATCCCCTTATGCCATGGAGTAATCTTAACCCTAGGAATAACCTATAACCTCTTAAGTTTATTATGACACTTCTACTTAGGTAATTCAAAGTAACTCTAACTTACCAATTAACCATACAGATAAACATAACGTCACATCATTAAATGACTCTATTTCAAAAGTACATTCACATCAATAAAAGTTCCCAATCAAGAGTGTAATCTCAACAATTAATGACTCCCATCAAAAGGTATAATGACCTTAGTCAAAAGTATAATATCCAACAATAAATGACTTCAAACAAAGATATAATCAACAACCAAATGATCAGTTAGTCCTCATAGGCTAATTCTCAACCTATTTGCCTCAATCAATGTCCCAAATAAACTACCCTACCAAATAGGTTATTCCTAATCTAGGGTTTCAACCAAGGTAAAGTAACATTCAAGTGAATATAAAATAATCATAAAACTTCTCTCTCAAATACCTCCTACATTCACATGTTTACTATATTTATATAAAATATGGAGGACAATAGCCTAAGAAGGATTTTTTATTTTTCACCTACAAGTTCTCTACTCATCATGGATTTGGGTTGCCGGTATGTGAGTCCCCTTCTAGAATTTAGTGGATAGACTCTAATTCAAAATAAGGTAATAACATAACCATAAAATATAACTCTTAACCATATCATTGAATATTGATATAAACTCTAAGTTTATACCCTAACACTAGGGTTAAGACTCACTTCCTATTTCAAGGAGACATAAGTATTTAATCAAGTAATGATTATCATTCAAGGTTTTCATAACACCGTAATGATGACATTTTCACTAAGTAGTTCAAAGTATCTCTATAACCCAACTTCGCAAATTAAGCCTCTACTACATAAGCTTATCTTTAATATAGTCTATAATAATAAATTGCAAACACTCATTCCTTAATATAGAGTATAACCAAATTCCCTAGACTAGATTCATCAAGAATCTTTCACACTTAACCAAAGAAGATAATAACCTATTCATAATAAACAACTAAACATAATTTCCAAACAAGGTAACAAAGAACATGGAATCTTTTCCAAAATGTAAATAACATAAAAGAGTAGAATTGAACATGCATGTTTATGCAAAGCTCCAATTGATCAAACTGGATTCCTAGCTCAACAATTCCCAACTATCTCTCTTTCTCTCTCTAAAACTTACTCACAAAATACCTCTCACAAACTCTCAAACTCAAAAAATTAGAATAACTTCAACTTAGAAAATAAGCATCAAGTGTGCATAATGCATCCCTATTGAAGGAGAAAGCACCTCTATTTATACACAAAAGTGAGCAACTACAGGCTAGAAACAAGTTATCAAAGATGACACTTCTTAATCCAATAGGTTCGATTCAATAAGAAAAAGAAAAGGTGGTAGCTAAAATCATTGCACTGTAAACACATGCACAACCATATTTCATTGTGAAGAATGAGTTGCCCATTCAAATGGACACCAAGAATGATAATCATAAATGCAAGGTTATTGTATTCTACAGGTTAGCTTACTTTGGCCAACTTCACATTTGACCATTTTACATGTTTCAAATTGTTTCATAATCTGGAATTCGTATTGCAAGTTAGACTTTTAATTGGTTCATACTATTTACAAGTTGGCACAACATTATACCCTTCACACCTTATTCTTTTGGTCGCTATTTTCTAATGACCAGGTCAAAGCTTCCTGTGCGTGAGTATCCACTTTTTTCTTTACATTTGACTTAGTCTTGGCAGTTTAAACTTACACGTTGGTTTACCTTTGATTTCATGCATTGCCTATGTTTTATTACTCAACATTTAAATACTTTTGCAATGCTATTTATTGGTGCATATCCTCTTTATGATGCACTATTCCTTTTGTCTCTGCGCATTTACTATATATGTATGTGATGCACTGGCTTTTACATGCCTTAACATGCTTCCAAAACATTATATTATTCTATGCATAGGCTTCAAAAAATAGACCCTTCTCTTATGCGTTGAATTTTCTCTTAAGGTAACAACAATATATAAAATCATTATATGGATTAACTCTATTGTCTTGTACGCTTTACATGTATGGGTGACTTAATTGCTATTTACAAGGCATCACAATAATGTACTGGCATTATTTAAAGTGTTTAAAACATATTAACCCTAGTGCTATATTAATGCACTTTATATATTTCATAATACTTTAATTTTATATATATATATATATATATATATGTGTGTGTGTGTGTGTGTGTGTCTATGAATATATAAATCTCACACACACACGCACACGCACACACACACACACACATATATTTGTAATCTCATGATTATCAAATGCATTAACTGTCAATTTAATAAGTATATCAAAATAACAATTGTATATATACATAAATATACAAGTATATTGATTTATATGTATATACGTTATTATATACATATAACATTATTTTAATACCTGATCCAAACACACATACTCTCATTTCCATCAATTGATATATACAAAAAGTGTATCTACTTCATCAATTAAAAACTCATAAGGAAGAACTCACAAATGACAAAGAGACTCAAACACTTAACCCAAATGAAAACACTCAAAGAAAAAATCAAACGTCTTCAAACCATACCCAACCAAGGCTAAGGATAACTTACCATTTCTCAAACTATTGACTCAATTTCACTAAACTAGAGGTGAGTGTGTGAAAGCTCAGTTAGGTCTTATTAAGGGTTACTGGACCAAGCCCCTCTCCTGAGAGATACTTCCCCTCTCTTCCAGAGGCTCAACCTATTCCTGCATTTAGCTTAGTACAATACCAAGGTAGTTAGACGTTCACATTAAATCCATTTGCATCATAAAACATTTGTATCGACAAAGCATTAGAATGTTCACATTGCAATACATATTCTATCTTTGCATTTCATCTATACAAAACATATTCATTCCTTTGAAATCAATAACATACTAATGCATATTTCAGTATTTCTTTCACCTAGTAAACATATTAAAGTCACAATTTGCATTTATCAACATTTGCACGAGCGTGAAGGTACAAGTAACTTAGTAACTATGAAATGGGGTGTAATAGGATGTAAAGTATACCATAAAATCAACAAGCACTAAATTTGAAAATAGCTCAACAAATAAAATCCTAAAAGTAAAAATGAGGGTGGGTAGCCTAGGGAAAACAAGCTCACATAATGAATCATAAAACCATAAATAAAGGTGTGATGAATAATGCACAAAGGAAGAGACAAACCTAAATCAAAATTGAAAATATTATATACAATCATATTTGAACCCTAAATGATAGAAGGGCAAATAATAAGGCAAAACTCTAGCTAGTGTAGGGGGAAGTTAGGCTCACCAAAAATGCAAATGAAAAATAAATGAAACAAATAGTTAAACAATAGTAAAAGCTTAAGGTTTAGGAGTTGGGATTGGAAATATTAAATACTAAAATTAAATGCTATACTTAGCTCAAAATTAAATGATAATAGAAACATGTTATGAAAGATGTCATAAATTGATTCACCAAGGTGCTAGAATTTTAAGCTTTTCTTAGATGAAGATCCTAGATTTTGTAAATAAACTATTCTTTACTTAGATTCGTGCCTATGTGAGTGCAAACTGAATCTCCATGAGTGCAACTTTAAACTAATACATGGACCTAAACTGCAACTCATAAAGTTGAACTACAAGATGTTTATTGTTAAACTTTCTCACCTTGATTCCTAATGTCTAAGTTGTTGTAAGGATTGGTGATGTTTAAGAACACCTTTGAGAATCTGTTGAATTCTAAGAGTCACACTCTCCTCAACCAAACCCCTAGTTAGATTGTCTTTAAGCTCTAAGCAAAAAATTTGAATATAACAAGCAAGCATGCAATAGACCTAGGATGATGTCATGAACAAACAATGCAAAATAGATTCTCCTTTAAGCTCTTTGATTTGAATGTTTTTTCCACATTACAATACAATTCTAAATGGGCGAATGAATATCTTTAAATGCAATGACCAAACACACAAATCAACACAAACTTGCACTAAATTAACTCACAACAACTAATAGAAAAGAGTCAATAAGATAAAATTTGAGTTTAAATTAAATTTAGATTCAAGAATATGGAAAATGAGTTGACAAGTGTACACCAAAAAATCTGATCTAAAATAATAGAAAGTAAATTTAAAATTAGAAAATAATTATATAGAAAAGAATAAATTTAAATTGAGATATAAATATATGCAAAATATATCACTTATACACTTCTTATTGTATTTCAGGGGCACAATTTTGCAAAATTTTTTATTTGAATTTTGTTTGTTGCTGTGGATTTTTTTTAAATTTTAAACTGAAAAGTCAATATTTAATGAAATCCACAAAGCAAGATCGTAACACACACCGCTATAACCTACAACCATGTAGAAGTCCAAGAGTATAAATCTACAACCATCATCCGTGTTTTCCAATGGCTTGACAGCTCAGGCTACCCTTGGTATATCTGTTGTGCGCCCAAACTATAAGTGCCCAACAAACACAGCAGCTGCTAGTGTGGGAGGTACAAAACAAACACGATGAACCAAATCCTCGTCTTCTGCCGTCTTCGTGTAAGTACGCACAGTCAATGGAGGAGGTTTGAGGTTTATCACTTCAGCAACGCAAAAGAAAACCTAAACCCGTAATATTTCGATGGAGTCCTATTGACATAGGTTAGTACTACGGCCTTTTAAATACATCTAGAAAACAAAATCACATGGTTTAGATTTCGTTAGAAGATTGTTGGTGCACATTGAAAATTTCAATCATCTAAGTGATTTAGGGCATTCTTCAGGGTTATGCGAGGCTTGCTTACTCGAATTTAAGGTGGTTTGTTTTAAGTTGTGAAAAATAATTTTCTTTGCATTTGCATTAGAACCCCTTTGGTGTATACCTCGATATTTTATGCTACTCTAAATGTGTGAATCTAACTAAGAAACATGAAAGACAAAACACCAAGGACACCTCAAGATTAGCCAAAAGAGTTACAATAAGAAAGGAAATAGATAAACAAAATAGGACAATATCACCTTCCTTGTTGTTGGTTGCTCCTTGATTAGCCTTCGATTTGAATAGCTTGTGTGCTCCTTAGATGGTAGATTGAATGACTAAAATGCAAGATTCTATAGGCAAGATGACTAGCAAAGATGATTAGTTGATTGCAAATGCTTGAGGATTCAAATGGACAGCATGTAGGTATAGAAGTGAAAAGTGTTGTGGAGAAAGAAATTTAGCAGCATGAGGTTGCTCAAATGAAGAAGTGTTGTGGAAATGCCCTTGAGGAGGGGGTATTTATAGGAGAATTTGAATTCTCTAGAGAATTCAAGGGTCAAGATTGCTCCAACAAGGCCAAGATGAAGGGCTATGGTGGGTTGAGAACCCACAAGCCCTCACATCTTGACATGTGGAGGGTGAAGTGGACAAGAGGATATGAGGTGGAGATGAGTTGTCAAAAAGGTACATGAGGTGGAAAAGGACATGCACCTTGGGGGATGAGAGGATTTCCACAAAAAAGATTTCTTGTCCCCAAGTGGGAGTGAAAGGGACATTTGAGGAATTTTAGAATTCCTCAAAAATCTACATGGGAAAAGGAAAGGTGGTTGGGGGGATAAATGTGAATTAAAATTCACATTCTAGGATGATCTAGAGGGTAAAAGGTGGGCTCCAAAAAGGTGGAGACTTGGTCACATGTGAAGATTGTGACAAGTCCAAGGTTGAGGCATGTGAAGGTGTGACAAGCCAAGGTGGGTCACATGTTGAGATTGTGACAAGTCAAGGTGGGTCACATGTGAGTTGTGACAAGTCCAAGGTTCTAGAAGCCTTGGAAGGATGGAATGTGAATTAAAAATTCACATATAAAGGAGGGGAATCTAGGACAAATAAAAAGAATTAAAAATTCCTTGGAGAATGATTAGACTTAATTAATAAGTAATTAGAGGATAATTAGGGGCTAATTAGGATTAAAGCCAACTTGCAAAAGTTGGAGGATGTGACACATCCTAATCAAGGATTAGGCATGTGCACATCCTTAATGAAGAGATTAGGAGATGGATTAGGATTAGATGAAAATGACATGTGAGAATTAAATAAATGTAATATTTATTTAATTTATTTGATGAAAAGAGGATTAAGGAGGGTAAGATATTTAATTATTAATTAAATACCTTAGGGATTTAGCAGAATTAAAGATATTAATTAAATAATACTAATATTACTTAATTAACTCAGATAAGAGGATGTTTAGACGAAAAGTGATAAATTTGGATAAATTAAGTGTCAAATTTGGATGTCTACATTTTGCCCCTCTTTGAGATGGTGTTACGAAATAACATCATTTCAAAGAATATTAAAACATAGAACCTAGAAGAAGATGGTTAGATTGGAAAAGATGCCCCAGTCATTCAAAGAAGTGACTAGGAAGGAAGATGATGGGGGTGTGAAGAGTTAGGGATGAATGATGCCCCCTCGAGAGGACATGCGGGTTCAAGAGAACACGGGTGGGCTCTCGAAATAGATGATGTGATGCAAGGGGAGATGAGGAAGATGATGCAAGGTGATGGGGAAGAGAGTAAGTGATATGGAAATGGGTGAAGCACAAATGGATTTGAGGACAAAAGATGATGTTGCCCCAGTCAAGATACAAGCCAAAATGGGTTGATGATGGATGGAGTGTTGTCAATGAAGGATTGAAGGATCCCGAAACAACATGAGGATAGGGAAGGATACATCCCACTGAGTGGTATTGATGAGGGAAGGATACATCCCAAGAACACCACAAAAGGATAGGGAGGAATACCTCCCGATGATGATGAAAGTGTTGTTGATGAGGGAAGGATACATCCCAAAACAACACCGAAGGGATAGGGAATGATAATAATGGATGATGATGATGATGGGGGGTCAAGGATAGTAACGAGACTGGGGACAAGACCAAGGATATGATTAGGTGATTCAGGCTAAGTGGAATGGATGGAGATTGGATAGAGATAAGGATGAAGGATGAATGATGAATGGATGGGGGGATATATGCAAGACGATAGAATGGAGAATGAGATGCAATTCTAAATGCAATTTATCATCTTTGGAGCACTGGTTTTTGCTATAGCATCAAACACAAGACACCAGGGTATGAAGAACCAAGGCGTAATTGTGTCTAATGCATCAAATAAACATAACAGACAAGAAGGCTATCCCAACACCCCAAGGTCAGAAAGATCTTGGTCGGGCCAGGTATTGAGATAACCACAAGCACAAAAGGATGCCCCAGCATAACACAAGACCTCAGGGATCTTGGTGGGTACTACGTGGGACAACCAAGAAGACAGAAATAGACATAAAAAGATCAAGATATGTCCCTATGTTGACCAATCAAAACACACCATAATATGATGGATTATGGCAGTCTTGACAAGTGATGATAGGGAGCTCAAATGATAAACAAAAGCCAAAAGCATCAAAAGATCACAATCAATTTCAAACGTCCATTGCCATAGGATCAAGGAGATGGATGGGATTGATGAGGTCTGTTAGGAAGGATGCATCCTGTTGAGACCAAAGATGATGGTTACGAAACTAAAAGATCGTTATAACGCAGGATGTTCAAAAATTGATTGGATTTCATGATACAAGTGGATCTCATTTGTTAAGAATCAGCTAGATAAGGGCATAGCTTGATGGCACGACACAAGGAAGACAAGACATGGGACTGACAAAACCTAAAGACTTAGGGGCTCGGGGGCCGATCAAAGATTAGCCTTGCCTACGTGAAAGCGCAGAGCCCTCGTAGTTCAGTGAAAGGTGGACGATTGACCATGATGGAGATTTTGATGGATGGTAAAGACGGGACAGACAATAGGAATAAGAGTTGAAGACTGATAATGGAACCTCGGGGGCGGATCAAATGATCGACCTTGCCTACGTGAAAGCGCAGGGGCCACGTAGTTCGACTAAAGACCGACAACAAATGATGGATGTAAGAGGATGAGATGACCCTAGATAAAAATGATTGGACCGACACGATGGGACAAGATAGATGAATGATGAAGTGATAAGATAGATGATGTTGGACGATAGTGACTATAGAAAGCTCAGGGATGGGATAGTTAGCCAAATCATCAAAGATGAAGTGGGCAAATGACATGCCATATAGATGAATGGTGAAATGATGAATGATGAGATAGAAAAGATGTGCAGAAGAAGCAGAAGTGATGATGATAAGATGGATGACATTGGATTGCATGGGGTAAAGCCTATAGCTAGATACCAATGACAAGGGATTAGGAGAGGGGATGAGGGGAGAGGATGGGGGAGGAAAAATGATTGTTTGGGTGGATTGGATAGGGGGATAAGGATTTGGATGAGGAAAAGGTGACCAAATGGATAGATGACTGATGCTTGGAACAGGTGGAAGAGTACTCAGAATGAGTAAATGATTGATCAAGATTATGGAATAAGAGTTTGAAATGATAGAAAGAGGTTTGATGAATGTTTGAGATGATAGGAGGTTCGATGAAGTGTTGAGATAATAGATGAAAGTTCGAAGAAGATGAATGGTTACATGGAATGAGTGAATAGATGGATGAATGGGACAAAATTGAAGAAGATGGAGGGAGGGATCTTAAGACTTTGTTGCAGATGGATGAAAGCCCAGATTAGGGGTTTGGCTAAGCTCAGATTGGGATAAGATTAAAGCTCAGATGAGGATTGGATCGAAGACTAGAATGATTGAAGGAGATGATTGAATCAATTCTACACCGAGTTCCGGGGCTTTAAGGGATGTAAGGTGTTGACAAGCAGATTTTTCCCGATTTGGCAATTTTCAAAAATTGTCAAATTTTGCCATTTTAGGAAACCTCATGGTCGTATGTTTGAGAGTCCGAATTTTTTCCAAGAAATACCCATTGGTGAGATAGGATGAATTGCCAACTAACATCCCAGATTCGAGATATGCATGTTGAGTTATGAGCAAAAATAATTTTTCAAAAAACACTAAATTGGGATTTTGGGGGTCAAGATGAAACTTTGAGGCCCCAAAAATGGGTCAAAACGGAGTCCAACTAGTTTTTACTGGTTGGGAATCCACTCGTTAGCTCAAAACGCAACCACCCGTCAAATTTCAGCTCAAACGGACACCCGAGTCAAAAGTGATGGCCTCCAGAAGTGTCGGGGGAAAAATCAAAAATCGATTTTGAAAAATCGAAGACATGGGTTTTGTTCACGGAGGAAAATGAGGAACTGGGTCGAAATTAGTTTGGAAAAAAAAGTCCAATTTTAGCGGGAAATTGTGGGGATGGAAAAATAAATGGTCATGAAAAAAAATTAAAAAAATTATCATTTAATTATTTTTTACCTGGG
>VDFB02330547.1:109645-121279 GCA_007258455.2 Sequoia sempervirens | reverse complement strand
ATTTGGAGAGCAGATTTATGGATTTTGGTGACTGATTTTGCTAGTCATTCCATCCTCAAGGGTAGCCATATCATCTATGTTGTTGCTAGGGTTTGGACAGAATATTGGAGGAGCAGATCTGATTTGTAATCTTGTATTTCACCGGAATTTCATCAATAAAATTCAAATGCAAGTTAGCATTGGACTTCGGGTATGATTAGTCGATGAATGGTGTTCCTAAATTTTTAATTTTATAATTTTATGCATGGCTGTTTGAAATAAATAAAAAAATAGGAGTTTATTTCAGTTTAATTTATTTGTATCTCAAGAGAAAATTGCATTCATATTTGGTAAAACTCAAAAGTCACACAAAAAATCAGAAAAAATGCAAAGAAAAAACAAAAACCAAAACCTACCTATTCACTGGTCAAAGACTTTGAAAAGACAAAACTCAGAAACTTAGATCAAATTTGGGTTGGGGATCTTTCAGTGGTATCAGAGCTTGGATTCTGCTAGCTTGTTGGGTGAATTCAAGTTGTGTATATACTACAGTGGATTGGTTTATAGTTTGGACAGCAAGATAGGTCATCATGGCAGGGTTGTTTAGTAATAAACAAGCATGGAAAGAATTTGAACAAACACAACACAAGATCATTTATAAATTGTAGCATGTTGAGTATTCCCTTTCGAGGAAAATTAGACACACTACTGGTTCATATCCATCTACAAGAGTAGCTAAGATTTCTCATGCTTCACCAACAAATAAAGCAATTATAGCCAGCTATGACAAGTATCACTCTCTTCCTCAAAAGATACAAGACATGCTTTCTTTCACACAATTCTTGGGTATACCGGATGAGGATGAGGATGATTCAAAATTTTCAAGTCCAAATCAACAGCAAAAGAAGAAATAAATATCAAAAGATGGTAAAGAAGCCACTAGAAAAGGTGAAGAGTTTAATGTGCAAGACCAAGGAAAGGAAGAAACACTTGTTTGTAGTTTGCAGCCTACAAGCGATCACAATGAATGCGAAAATTAGTCATCATGTGGGAGTCCTAAAGAAGAAATAGCTTTGGATCAAAGGAAGATGCATAGCACACCATTGAGTCATCATGTTGATCAAAAAGTGGAAGGGCTTACAATCACAGGTCATCCCATTAGAGGTATTGAAAACATGACACCAAGGTTTGACACCTATTCTGATTTTTGCAACAGCAGTTCTAGTCATGTAGTAGCATGCATTTCACATGAAGGTAATGATGTTGTTGAGTCCTCCTATGATGATACTCAAGTTGAGAGTGCTACACATGAGGTATATATTATGGATTAAAACCACAAAAGTCCTGATTTTATTCACCATAGTATGGAAGATATTATAAGTACATAAGTGTTGTGTGATGAGTGGTCACTAGGAGCTAAGAAGGCCAAAATGCTTGCTGCCCAAGCAAGACAACATTTGCATGAGGTCAAGGAAAGATGCAATCAGCTTGATAATGCAAGAAGACAAAGAGAATCATGCATTAGGTCCTTATCTCTTCCAAGGGAAGAATGTGTGGACGGGAATACAAGTGAAGAGCTTCTTGAGGTAAGCCCACAAGAAGAGCATGCTAAGTTGTGTGATGAAGAAAGGAGGTATGATGTGGGAGATTCAGTTTGGTCCAGTTTGCATTACAAAGTTTATGACTTCCCTCTTTTAGAGAGCCCCTTGAAGGCTCAAAACAATCATGATAATACATACACACTTGTTGGGCCAGCCACAAGTGATATGTCCATGTATGTGCAATGGAATATATTTGAAATCATTTCAGTTATTCATGCATCTTCTACAGTGAAAGGACAATTGTTAAGATCTTATGAAGCATTTTGTTTTAAAAAGTTGAACAAAGAGACTAAGAGGTTGCTTACTAAAAAGATCTTGCATTTTGATAATGTTTGGTTTGTCCAAGACTTCAACAAAATGGAGTTGGATTTTATGGCTGATGGTAAGAAAATTGTGCTTAAAGCTCTTTCAGATGGTGGCCTATAGAAATTTTGGCACATGGGTTGGACTCTTCCTTGAATCATAATGGTAACAGCAGCCTAATGACTCCTATTGATGAGAAAATAAGCCACTTAAGATCTAATTCTTTGTACCATAACGTGGGTGATGTGGGAAAGACACTAGACATGTGCAATAATTGGAGTCAAAGAGCATCAAAGGCTAAGGCACTTGCTGCCCAAGCACAACAACAATTACAAGAAATCAGAGATCGCTGCAAATACAGGGAACAAACAGGACAACAGAGGGAAAATTACTTTAGATCCATGTTTCTTCCAAGGAAGGAATGTATACAGGTTGAACAAGCAAAGGAAGATCTCATAGGCAATGAAACAAATACCGAAATCAGTCTTAATCTTCAATTTGGGAACAACAGTGATTTACTCCACTTTTCTAATAACATTGCCACTAATAGTTATGAAGAAAGTAGTGGTACCATTCTTACTATTGATGGACTACAAGAGGCAAGTATGATACATGACAGTTTTGATGATGTCTCTTGTTTGAATACTGAGTTTATGCAATTTGATACACTTGATGTTGCACATGGCACTATTGCTACTCTTTTCGGTGTTCCTAGATATCACTCATTCGTGTGGGAAGAAATTGTCAAGGAACAACAGGTGTTATGCATGGTAGATAGTGGTGCTACTCATAGTTTCATCAATGAGGGCCTTGTAGTCAATATGGGACTAGAAGCTGAAGAGTTTGAAGGATTCCAAGTCATGCCAGCGGATGGTTCCAAAATGAGTTGCACAAGGAGGATACCACGATTATCCATTGCATTGGATAATTATTCTTTCACAGATGACTACTTTGTTGTGGGTATTGGTGGAGAGTCGGATGTGGTACTTGGTGTGCAATGGTTGAAGTCTCTTGGAAGGTTTGTCCAAGAATTCAACAAGATGGTGTTAGAGTTTACTCATATGGGTAAACACAGTGTGCTTAAGGCACTTGAATATGAGACTAAAAATGGGACAGCGAAGATCATTTTAGTTTTCTCTAACTTTGATGACTCCAAAGGTATGGATACAAAGAAACAATTCAGTCCTAATTCTTTGATTTATAACAGCAGTGATTCATCCTCCCTTTTTCATGATTTTGGTACTTCTAATCGTAGGGGAATGAGTCATGATAATTCTATTATGGTGGGTACACATGATGCATGCTTTGGTCATGATAAGTCACATGATATATCTCATGTTAGGACTGGGTTTAGACACTTTGTAGCAGTAGATATGACTTAGTCCCAAATGTTGAATGATGATTGGCTAGAGAGGGCAAGGCAATCCAAGTTGATGGCTTGTCAAGCCAAACTTCATCTTCAACAGGATTTTGATTCACATGACTCCACGGATGATGAGAAGCAAGAGCTATCTAACATCCAAAATTCTGAGTTTTTAGTTGATGTTGAAATTTTCATTAAGGTGTATCGTGATTTTATGGGTGATATGTTCATTGGATCAGCCACTCTTGGTTTGAATTTGGGTATTAATGGAGACAACTACAATACAACTATGGATTTGTCCCCTATTTCATATGCTTATGCAACTGTTTATTGGTTGGGTTGTGACGTAATTTTCATGGATTCATGGTTGACACATGGCTGTCCTACATGGTTATACATTGTATATTCAGATTTATCTGGGTCTACATCAATTTTTGGGTTGGATTGGAGTGTGTGGAGACACGATCACTTGATAGGTAAGGTGTATGATATGGGTCTCTTTTTTATGCATGGGTATACAGACATCATTGACTTCACTTTAGTTGTTGGTCTGATTTATAATAGCAACCTTGAGGTGGGAAGTTTGATAGCTCATGAGAGGAGTTTTCAATATGTCATACACCTTAAGACAACAGGGTATGATAGCATCTATGAAGGCAAACATGAAAGGTACAAATTTAAGGTGGGTCTCATGTTGGTGATCAACCATCTCCCATCTTTACATGGTTTCATTCATCTTGTTGTTATGCAAGAATATGTGATAAGAATTGAAGAACCACATTTCATGCAAGGTTTGACATTGTGCCTTTGTTTCATAACAATATCATTCCTTGATCACATTTGGAGAGTATATTTGGTAAATGAAGAAGACATCATGGAGCATCTAGAGGACAATAGTGCTTCATATTCAAACCTTTGGGTTTTGAATTACAACACAAGGATAGAGGGCTTCTCTACATTTTTTAGCATGGAATTTTCAGCCATAGTTCATTGGGTTAGAGTTCTCACAATGGTGATAGATGGTTGTTTCATACTGTTGATCACAAAGAATTTAGTTTGGTCCTTTAGGACAGTAGCTGGTTGGGGAATTTGGAAAGATTGGGATCATTCTTTCTTTGTTAGAGGTTGGCATAATGATGAGCTCCCATCATCCTTTGACATTAGAGGTACCTGTGGTTTTTGTTGGAGTGAGGTTCTCAGTTGGATAGATGATGTTCTTATTTACAATAACAGAGCATGGAAGATTGACTTGATTGATTATGCATGTAGGATGATTTGGGATTCTAGCATTCACATGATTGGTGCATTGTTTCTTATGGATCATAATGAGTTGCTTCACAACTCCAGACATAGTGATGTTGATATTAGAGTAGCACAGTGGATTGGCGGAGCAACATTCTTGAGGTGTATATGGGATCCCAGTATTTGGTTTCGGCATGCAGGTGCAGATTGTTTGAGGGCAAACAATCTTCGGGAAGGGAGGACTGTAATGTCCCTTCCTTAGGCAGCTCAGACTATAGCGGTGGTTGGCCTACTATTAGGGTTCCCTTAGGTCAGCAGAATGGTTAGGGGACCAACCGAGGGCTGTGGAATTTAGTTGGGAACCTTATGAGCATTTCAGTTTGGAGTTCAGTTGATGAATCCAGGGTTAAAGTGAAAATATTAAGGTTTGCTTTAATGGAATAGTAAAAGGTGAATAGTAACTGAAAAATCATAAGGTGAATAGTGAAAAGTTCCCCCATCCTAGCAAATCAAGTTGTTTTTAAAATGTGGCCCTTTTCTTTGGATGAGGAAAGGCCCTCAAGAAAATTATTTTATTGATTTTTTATTAAAAAATTCCATGAGAGGTTATAAAGCAAAGTGTTGGGCTCTTTTTTGTGCATTCTACTCTCATTTTTACAAAACACTTTGTAGGTTTGAGCTCTAGAGAAGGGTTTCAGTATTGGTTCAGCCTTCTGGGAACGAAAACTCTCAAAGGCTATCGTGAATTAGACGAGAACCCAGTTGACCTTTGAGGAGGGCCTACCTTGGGTCTTCATTTGGACTTCATTGGAGGAGTTTCAGGTAGTTATTTTTTAGATCTAAGTTTGCAACAGTGTTATATCATCATACTTCTTCAGATTAGAGGCTGCCATTGATAGATCGAACCTCTCCTAGGCCAATACTATCACATATTTGCATTCTACTTGCTAGCAACATGCAACTAGGGTTTTGGAGGTCAGATTTGTCAATTTGGAGAGCAGATTTATCGATTTTGGTGACTGATTTTGCTAATCGTTCCATCCTCAAGGGCAGTCGTATCATCTATGTTGTTGCTAGGGTTTGGACAGAATATTGGAGGAGCAGATCTGATTTGTAATCCTGTATTTCACTGGAATTTCATCAATAAAATTCAATTGCAAGTTAGCATTGGACTTCAGGTATGATTAGTTGATGAATGGTGTTCCTAAATTTTTAATTTTACAATTTTATGCATGGTTGTTTGAAATCAGAAAAATTAGAAGTTTATTTCAGTTTAACTCCTTTGTATCTCAAGAGAAAATTGCATTCATATTTGGTAAAACTCAAAAGTCACACAAAAAATCAGAAAAAACGCAAAGACAAAACAAAAACAAAAACCTACCTATTCGTTGGTCAAAGACTTTGAAAAGACAAAACTCAGAAACTCAGATTAGATTTAGGTTGGGGATCTTTCAGGGACACCCATTTGGTTTATTGTAGCGCTGTGATTGGAATTGGAGTGGAGCAGTCTCCTCTAGTAGAAGAAGCAGACCCACAAAATCATGAGTGTCATGGCTATAGAAGGAGCCAACTGTGTGGAGGTCTGGGCATGAAAGGATTGTTGCGAGACATGGTAGTTATTAGTGCTATTGTGGATCAGGAGATTTGCATCAAAACGAAGAAAAATATCTCAACACTCAATAGCACTATATGTAGAATTTCTTAGCTATTTTAAGTAATTAATTCCTCTAGATTATGGTATTCCTTAGTTCGACTTGTTATCAGATTCATTGGAAAAGATAGCCCATCTTTGAATGATTTCACGTTGCCTTATTCTTTAGAGCAAAGTTAGTATGTCTAGGGTGGGAAACCTATAGTTGTAGGTAGGTTGCATGATTCTTGTCTATGCGATTTTATGTGAGATCCTTACTCAATCCATGTGTTGAAATGATACCCTTAAAAGGGACAGACTAAACAAAGTTTTGTTCTTCTTTTCTTCTTGAACTTGTTGTAGGGTTAATCGTTTACCATATGCGAGATTTCTTTATTTCATTATGTTGATCTAATTGTTTATTGTGGTAGATACATTCCCATTCAAATTATTCTCAGATTTGTGATGATTGGAATGTGGTACATTCTCTTAAATAGATTAAGCAAGCTATAAAATTCAAGGGAATGTTTGTTGTTGAAAAGGGATCGGGTGCTAAAATAATACTATGTCTATTCGTGATATTAAAGATCATGGATTATAGATATTTACCATCTGGTATTTCATGACTGTGTGAACCAAATTTGATGTTTGTGGCGTATTTTTTGTGAACCAAATTTGATGTTTGTGAACCAAAAAATATGCCTCAAGAAATATGGTCACATAGGGAAGGATACACGAATGCATGAAGGACGGTTTTAGAAACTTTCTTGCAAATTTGGATTGCAATTGAAAAGCAAAACAAAGGTAAGAACTTTGGAATAGGTTATAGTCACTTGACAGAGTACAAAGAATTATAAATGCAAGCATATATGACTGAATATTCATATTCAAGAAAAATGAAAGGAATGTGTAAGGATTTCCCTATTAGACATGAAATCAATAAATAAAAAGAAAGATTGCAAGGAAATGACGTGAGGGTTGCTTAGTTGAAGCCTCTAGGAAATGAAATGAGCTCGAAGACAACACACCATTGTTGCAGGATAAGATCAAAATGGATTTGTTGAATAGGCCTTAGAAACTTTTGAATAAAAACTTAAAGGTTTAAGCTCATCCATCATCATAATGGAAAATGATTTTTAGTTGGATGTTATAGTTGGAAACAAAGAAACACATTAATTATTCGACAAAATGCCCCAAAAAAAGGGTCCTATTAATGTGTAGCACCAAATTCTAGACAAGAATCTTCAAAGATATGTGGTCTCATGAAATACAATGATAGTTGCACTTGCAATTGTGCAATGATAGATACATGTTAGATTGGATTAATTTTTTTCTATGGGTATTTTTTGCCATTTAATCGAAAGTAAACACATAAATTATAAATTATTAAATTATAGTATATTAAATAATATTTATATAAAATGTTAAATATTAAATAATGATAAAAAAATATTTAAATAATGCCTATATTCTTTAGTAGTTTCTTAAAAAAATTCATTATTTTCAATTTCATAATTATTAAATTTAACTCTAATCGTAAGAATTCTAATCCTAACCATAACCATATAAATGTAATCCTAATCCTAACCCTAAACTTAATCCTGCCACTAACACTAATTCTAATTGTAACTCTAATCATAACCCTTATTGAAACCTTAAGCCTAATCCAAACCCTAATTAAACTATAACCCTGGTTGAATCCTAATTAGGGTTAGGATTAGGATTAGGATTGGGGTTGGGGTTTATGTTAGGATTATGATTATGATTAGGCTTAGGGTTAGGGTTAGAGATAGGGTTAGGATTAGGGTTAGTGTTAGGGTTAGAGATAGAATTAGGATCAAGGTTAGAAATAGAATTAGAATTAGGGTTTGGGTTAGTGATAATATTAGGGTTAGGGTTAGGTATAAAGATAAAATTAGGATTAGGGAACTGGGGTTAGCATTACAAATAGGGTTACGATTAGGGTGATGGTTAGAGATAGGGTAAAGATTAGGGTAAAGGTTAGGGTTAGAGATAGAATTAGGTTTAGGGATGAGGTTTGTGTTATGATTAAGTTTAGGGTTAGGGTTTTGGCTAGAGATAGAGTGAAGATTAGGGTTAGGTTACAATTAGAGATAGAATCAGGGTTAGGGTTAGGATTAGTTGGGGTTAGGTTAGAGATATGACCAACATTAGGGTTAGGGTTAGGGTTAGAGATAGAATTAGGATTAGGATTCAGGTTTCTATGAGGGGAGCAATGTCTTTCAAAGTTAGGGCTAGAGTTCAATTAGAGTTAGGGTTATGGCACAATTAGGGTTAGGGTTCAAATAGACTTAAGATGGTTTAGTGGGTTAAGGTTAGAGTTAAAGGGTATGATGGAGTCAACATTAAATTAATTAGTGTTGGTTTAGGATTGGGATTAGGGTTACGTGTTTAGAGATAGAATTAGGATTAGGGTTAGTAATAAGGTTAGGGTTAGGGGTTAGAAATAGGTTAATTAGGGTTCGGAGTTTAGGTTAGTGATAGAAATAGAATTAGATTAGGGTTGTGGTTTGTGTTTAGATTAGGGTTGGCTTGGCTTAGAGATGTGTAAGGATTAGGGTTAGGGTTAGGGTTAAAGACAAAATTAGAATTAGGGTTATATTTAGGGTTAGAAATAGAATTAGGATTAGTGTTGCAATTAGTGTTAGGGTTAGGGTTAGGGTTAGGGTTAGGGTTAGGGTTAGGGTTAGAGATAAAATTAGGATTAAGATTGGGGTTGGTGTTTATGTTAGGATTATGATTATGATTAGGCTTAGGGTTAGGGTTATTAGATAGGGTTAGGATTAGGGTTAGTGTTAGGGTTAGAGATAGAATTAGGATCAAGGTTAGAAATAGAATTAGGATTAGGGTATGGGTTAGTGATAATATTAGGGGTGGGGATAGGCATAAAGATAAATTTAGGATTAGGGTTAGGGTTAACATTACAAAAAGGGTTACAATTAGGGTGATTGTTAGAAATAGGGTAAAGATTAGAGTAAGTGTTAGGGTTAGAGATAGAATTAGGTTTAGGATTGAGGTTTTTGTTATGATTAGGTTTAGGGTTAGAGTTTTGGTTAGAGATAGAGTGAAGATTAGGGTTAGGTTACAATTAGAGATAGAATTAGGGTTGGGGTTAGGATTGGTTGGGGTTTGGGTAGAGATAGGGCCAAGATTAGGGTTAGGGTTAGGATTATAGATAGAATTAGGATTAGGATTGAGGGTTTTGTGAGAGGAGAAATGTCTTTCAAAGTTAGGGCTAGAGTTCAATTAGAGTTAGGGTTATGGCACAATTAGGGTTAGGGTTCAAATACACTTAAGATAGTTTGATTAGGGTTAAGGTTAGGGTTAGGTTATGATGGAGCCAACATTAAATTAATTAGGGTTAGGGTTAGGATTAGGATTAGGGTTATGGTTAGAGATAGAATTAGGATTAGGGTTAGTATTAAGGTTAGGGTTAGGGTTAGGGTTAGAATTAGGGTTAGGGTTAGAAATAGGGTTAGGATTAGGGTTCGGGTTCAGTTAGCGATAAAAATAGAATTAGGATTAGGGTTGTAGTTTTTACATTAGGGTTAGGAGTTAGGAGTTATGATTAGAATAGTGGGGATTAGGGTTAGGGTTAAGGTTAAGAATGAGAAATTAGAATTAGGAAGGAGTTATAATTAGGGTTAGAAATAAATTAGGTTAGTGTTGCATTTAGTTTAGGAGTTAGAGGTTAGGGTTAGGGTTAGGTTTAGGGTTAGGGTTAGGGTTAGAGATAGAATTAGGATTAGGATTGGGGTTGGTGTTTATGTTAGGATTATGATTATGATTAGGCTTAGGGTTAGGGTTATAGATAGGGTTAGGATTAGGGTTAGTGTTAGGGTTAGAGATAGAATTAAGAATAGGGATAGAAATAGAATTAGGATTAGAGTTCGAGTTAGTGCTAATATTAGGGTTAGGGTTAGGCATAAAGATAAAATTAGGATTAGGGTTGGGGTTAGCATTACAAATAGGGTTACGATTAGGGTGATGGTTAGAGATAGGGTAAAGATTAGGGTAAGTGTTAGGGTTAGAGATAGAATTAGGTTTAGGGTTGAGGTTTTTGTTATGATTAGGTTTAGGTTTAGGGTTTTGGTTAGAGATAGAGTGAAGATTAGGGTTAGGTTACAATTAGAGATAGAATTAGGGTTGGGGTTAGGATTAGTTGGGCTTAGGTTAGAGATAGGGCCAAGATTAGGGTTAGGGTTAGGGTTAGAGATAGAATTAGGATTGAGGGTCTTGTGAGGGGAGAAATGTCTTTCAAAGTTAGGGCTAGAGTTCAATTAGAGTTAGGGTTATAGCACAATTACAGTTAGGGTTCAGATACACTTAAGATAGTTTAATTAGGGTTAAGGTTAGGGTTAAGGTTATGATGGAGTCAACATTAAATTAATTAAGGTTAGGGTTAGGATTGGGATTAGGGTTATGGTTAGAGATAAGGTCAATATTAAGGTTAGGGTTAGAGATAGGATTAGGGTTAGAATAAAAGGTCAAAGATTAGGGTTAGGGATAAGAATTAGGTTTAGGAGTTAGGGTTAGGGATAAAAATTAGGATTAAGTTTAGGGTTAGGGTTATGATGGAGCCAACATTAAATTAATTAGGGTTAGGGTCAGGATTGGGATTAGGGTTATGATTAGATATATAATTAGGATTAAGGTTGGGTTAGCATTAGGATCAAGGTCAGAGTTAGGGTTAGGAATAAAATTAAGATTAAGCGTTAGGAGTTAGGGATAAAATTAGGATTAAGGTTAGGGTTTGAAGTAGAGATTAGAGATAGGGTTAGAGATAGGGTTAGGGTTGAAGTTTTTGTTATGTTGAGTTTAGGGTTATGGTTTTGGTTAGAGATAGAGTGAAGATTAGGGTTAGGTTACAATTAGAGATAGAATTAGGATTAGGGTTAGGATTAGTTGGGGTTAGGTTAGAGATAGGGTCAGGATTACGGTTAGGGTTAGGGTTAGAGATAGAATTAGGATTAGGATTGAGGTTTGTGTGAGGGGAGCAATGTCTTTCAAAGTTAGAGATAGATTTCAATTAGGGTTAGGGCTCAAATAGATTTAAGATGGTTTAATTAGGGTTAGGGTTATGATGGATCTAACATTAAATTAATTAGGGTTAGGGTTAGGATTGGGATTAGGGTTATGGTTAGAGATATAATTAGGATTAGGGTTGGATTAGCATTAGGATTAGGGTTAGGGTTATGGTTAGAGATAAGGTCAAGATTAGGGTTAGGGATAAAATTAGGATTAGGGTTAGGGTTTGAGTAAGGATTAGGGATAGGGTTAGAGATAGGGTTAGGATTAGGGTTAAGATTAGAGATAGAATTAGGATTAGGGTTAGAGATATGGTTAGGATTAGGGGGTTAGAGATAGGGTTAGGATTAAGGTTAGGGTTTTTGTTAGAGATAGAAATAAAATTAGGATTAGTGTTAGGGTTTTTGTTAGGATTAGGTTTAGGGTTAGAGATAGTGTAAGAATTAGGGTTATGGTTATGGTTAAAG
>VDFB02330547.1:0-102725 GCA_007258455.2 Sequoia sempervirens | reverse complement strand
TATATTTACATATATATATATATATATTTACATATATATATATATATATATATTTACATATATATATTTACATATATATATATATATATTTACATATATATATATATATTAAATATATATATCATGAGCCAGTATTCATACATCCAATATATATATATGTAAATTCATAAGGAAATAATAATAATATTATTAATATCCACATTACACAGGATGTGCATATATACATATATATACTTGTATATACCTCTATATACACATATATGTAGGTATACCATATCGATGCACCCGTATGAGCATATCCATTTTCCAATTTATGCTTGTATCGATATGCATATCCCTATGGATACGTTTATATACTATACATATGTATATATGTCCACATCCGATTGACTTACATCCATTTACATTACCATCATATTGATTGGTGTGTATCTGTGGTATATTTATACATATGCATATATATGTGTCATTAGATCCTCCTGACATGCATGTGCATACATATAAACATACTTCCACCTACATCCCTCCCATCCATATGATCGTAATATCACAAGACAAATCTCAAAAACCAAATAGATAAACATCACTCGTAAACGCATGCAGAAGTAAACAAGACTCCTAATGCAAACATACAATATATGGATGACTTACCTATAACTCACACAAATTGACTCAGTTCACTCAATCTAGGGTGGTGTGTGTATGCTCAAATAGTTTACTTTACCTATTACCCGACCAAGATCTTCTCCTAGGTGATACTTCTCCTTCACCTAGAGGAATGGCACATATACCTGCATCCACTAACACATGCTCACGACAGTCAAATGTTCATAACATAAGCAATATACATACACATCTTAGAAGTTAGAATAATCATAATTCAATAACCTTCTATTCTCATAAATGCAATATTTCACCAAGGATAACATTAATTGAAGTAACATTAAATGAGACAATCATCAAATGTGAAAACACTCATATTGATAACAAGGTAAACATATTTTATTCATCTTCAAAACTCTCATTACAACCATTTTACCCTATGCAAAATAGTAAATAGTAACTATACAATCAGGGTGTAACATACTCCCCCCCTTATGAATTATCGTCCTCGATGACCTAAAGTGTTATTCAAAGCATAGAAATCTAACACTATATTATTCATCATTCTCAAATGCTTCAAGAATTTCTGGAAATTTCTGCTGAATTTTTGCATAATCCTCCCAAGTAACTGAGTCTTCTGCGTATTGGTCCCACTGGACTTTGCACTATGAGACCTCTCTATTACTCAAGTGAATCTTACGTGTTTCTAGCACCTTGATGGGCTCAAGAGTTACTACTCTGGGATCCCTTATCTATAAAGCAGTCCAATCAATTACTTGATTATTTCCTGCTATATACTTTTTAAGATAGGACAGATGGAAGACATTATGCATTCTTGCAAGAGCTGGTGGAAAAGCGATTCGATAGGCTATAGGATTCACTTCCTCTAAAAACTCAAAGGGACCAACATAACACGGGGCTAACTTAGAAGACTTTCCAAATTTAATGGAACTTTTGTGAGGTTTCACTCTCAAAAGTAATTTTTCACCTAAGGAAAAATTACGGGGCACTCTCTTAGCATCAGCATAACTTTTTTGTCGACTGTTAGCTTCTGCTAACCTTTGCTTAATGATCTTAACCTATTCATCCATTTCTACCAACATATCTGATCTAAGACTTACTCGATCCTCAAGCTTATCCCAACTTATAGGAGTTTGACACTTTCGACCATACAAAGCTTCGAAAGGATCCATCTTAATTGCAGAATGATATGAGTTATTGTAAGAAAATTTGAATAAGGGTAAATAATCTTCCCACTTTTATTGTTGGTCCATGCAATACACCCTAAATAGGTCCTCCATTACTTTGTTTACCCTTTCAGTTTTCCCATATGTTTCTAGATGATAGGTTGAGTTAAAATTTAACTAAGTCCCTAGTGTAGAAAATAAGGTTTTCCAAAACCTAGAAGTGATTCGTGCATCCTTATCATAAATAATCTTTTCATGAACCCCATGCAATCTAAACACTTCTTGCACAAACTTCCTTGCTATGACAGGTGCTCCATCAGTTAAGTTCCTTAGTATAAAATGTGCCACTTTTGTAATCTTATCAACTACCACCAATATGGCATTGTGCTTATTCCTTGACATAGGCAGTCCTTGCACAAAATCCATACTTATAACTTGTCATTTCCATTTTGGTATGTCATGTGGGTATAACAAACCCGTAGGATGATAATGCTCAGCTTTTCACCCTTTGACACTCAAGACACCTAGCCACAAAACTAGCAACATCTCCTTTCATTCCCTTCCAGAAGTATAATGGTTTCGCATCAGCCATCATTTTTGTCACTCCTAGATGTCCAGAATATGGTGCTTCATGTATTTCCTTCCATACCAGATTTCTTAATTCCTTTACATCAGGTAAATACATTCTACCCTTGTATCTAAGTAATCTACTAGGTTCAAATTGAAACCCTTCATACCTAGAATCTTGAGGATTATCCATAAGTGCTTGTTTAACCTGTAAGTAATACTCATCCTCTTTGCACTTTTGAAGTACTTGCTCTTTGAAATCAGTTTGAATTACTACTATGGAAGCAATGTGGCATCTCTGACTCAATGCATCAGTGACCTGATTCTCTTTCCCCTTGATATAACTGATATTAAAATCATAGTCAGTTATCAACTCTAACCATCTTCTTTGTCTAGCATTCAGATTTGGTTGAGTAAAAAGGTACTTTAACCCATTATGGTCGGTTTTCAACTTAAAGGGTTCCCCCAACAAATGGTGCCTCCACATTTGTAATGCATGGACTACAATTGCCAACTCTAAATCATGCGAGGCATAATTCATTTTATATGGTTTCAGCTTCCTAGATTAATATGCAATAACTTGTCCATCTTGCATCAATACACCTCCTAACCCTTCCCGGCATGCATATGTAATAATCGTGAAGCTACCTTAGGATTTGGTACCTTTAGGATTGGTGTGGTGGTTAGTTTCTCTTTGAGTGGGTCAAATGCTTCTTGAAACTTCTCATTCCATTCGAATTTCTTTCCTTTCTTTTGCAAAGAAGTTATAGGAAAGGAAATCTTAGAAAAGTTTGCGACGAATTTCCTGTAATATCCTGCCAAGCCCATGAAAATTCTCACTTCCAACACATTTTTGGGTATAGGCCACTGAATAATTGCTTTGATCTTTGTTGGATCCATTGTAATTCCTTTTGCTGAAATCACATGACCCAAATAATGCACCCTCTCTTAGAAGAATGTACAATTGGAAAGCTTACCATACAACTTATGCTCTCTCGACCGCTATAGGACCATTTCAAGATGCTTGCAATGTTCTTCCTCATTTCTAGAATAAATTAAGATGTCATCTATAAATACTAATACAAACTTGTCAAGGTAATCCCTGAACACACTATTCATTAGATTCATGAATGTTGCTAGTGCATTTGTTAAAACAAAGGGTAAAATAGTGAACTCATAGTGTCCATATTGATTCATGAATGCAATTTTAAAGATATCTTCATCTTTAACCCTTAAGTGGTGATATACAGACCTTAAGTCTATTTTTGAGAAAATAGTTGCACCTCTCATTTGATCAAAAATATTGACAATGCATGGCAACGGATATTTTTTCTTAACCGTAGCTTTGTTAAGCATATGATAATCGATGCAAAATTGCAATGTTCCATCCTTCTTCTTGACAAAGATAATTGGCACTCCCCAAGGTGAAACACTTGGTCTTAATAGACCCTTTGACAACAATTCATCCAATTGTGTCTTAAGTTCCATAAGTTCTATGGTGGTCATCCTATAGGGTATCTCGGATATAGGTTTAGATCTAGGAACTATATCAATAGAGAAATCAAACAATCTTTTCGGAGGTAATCCTGGGAACTCTTCAAGAAACACCTCTGAAAATTCCCTCAAAATTGGATACTTCTCCATATCTAATTTTCTAGTTTCTTCTATTTCCACATCTTCTAACTCTTGTAGACTTTAGTACTCAGAATTTTCACTATCATGCCTATCTTTACCTCTCTAGGTATTCCTTGAAATTTTACTTGATTTCCATATTCATCTAGACACTCAACTATCCTCGCATGAAAATCTACTATGGCCCTATGCCTCCATAACCAATTCATTCCTAGGATAACATCATATGATCCTAGTGGTGCGACATAAAGGTTGACTTCAGTAGTAAAACTAGGTAGCTCTATCTTAGCCTCAAATAGACGTTGATCCACCTTTGCTCTTTTATGGTTTGCATACTCTATATTACAAGACATTGTCATGTTCCCTACCTTCCTAGATAATTGTTTAGCTATTCTAGGTGAAATGAAATTTTCAGTAGCACCAATATCAATAAGAATAGAAATAGGTAAGCCAAACAAAGTACCTAGTGTTTCAACCAGTGTTACTTGGTAATCAGCTTGTCGATCATCCACAGCAGCATGTATCCTTTGCTGAAACATGGCCTACTAAGTGGGTAATGAGTTTCCATATGGTTGAGAACCAAAAAAATTGTTAGGACATTCACTTGCATAGTGATTCCCTTTGCATATAAAATATCCTGCTCTTGGTCCTCTTTTCTCCATGGTTTCTCTAGACTTGTTAGCACCTTCATTAGCCTTGCTAGTTTTGCCCATGCTGAAATTATTTCTTTTTTGATCTCTCCTAAACTCTTTTCCATTATAGTGAGATCTTTTCCCTTTTTGCTTCGCAACATTCTGCACAAATTCCTCCTTCTTAGGAGCTATCTTATTGGAAACTTCCACATCTCTCTTTTGCTCTTTTCTTTCTTGTCGGTTGGAATCTGCCTTAAGCTTTTGTTCTTGCTTAATGGATTTTTCATAAACCAAATCCATTGTGGTTGGACCATGCATATCTACTTATCCTCCAATCCAGTTATTGAGTCCCAAAATTAATTTCCTAATTTGGAAATGCTCATCCTTGTGGTATATGGGGACATAACGTAGAAGTCGGGTGAACGTCTCCCACTTTTCGTTGACCATCATGGTACCTTGCCTCAACTCCTAGAAGTCTAAGTGTTTATGGTCATAGTTAATCTGTGGTAACCATCTCTTGTGGAAATTTTCCACAAATTCTCCCTAAGTTAGTTTCCATGAGCTAATGCTAAGTTTTAGCTTCTTGTTCATCCACCAGTTAGAGGCTTCACCCGCTAACTAATATGCACCTCATGCAACCTTGGTAACTTCATCATAGTTTTGTATCTCTAAGTACTTTTCCATATGAACAATCCATACTTCGGCTTCACCACCTCCAACACTACCGTCAAACTTACGTGGAATTATCTTCTTCATGTCGCTTGATAGTTCAGTAGACACAATCTTCTTATTTCTTTCCATAGAGGTTGTAGGTGATTTTTCCTTCTCATGGTTATGGTTTTCACCTTGCCCATGAGAAGAACTTTCTCCTTCTAGGTTATTGGCGGGTACTTCTTTTTCTTTCCTACCCTTATCTCTTTCTTGTTCAAGATTAGTTAACCTTACCAATATTTGATCAATCCTAGCCTCCACACCAGTGGTTCCTTGTCCATCATCTTGACTTGTACGGGCATTAGTTCATGTCCTTGTATATGTTTTCACCATGATTATATGATTGGTTTAAACCTATATATTTTATCCATGTTAGCCTAATTTTTCTATTAATTATCTTATGGAAAACATAAAAGTAAACATTCACATATACACAAGTATTCCATAAAAGATTTAAGCATACGCTTCTTTTGATAAACACATAGTTTTATTCATATAATGAGGATTTCAATATCCTATTGATTACATTGATCAATTATTCAGATAGTCAAGGGGAGAGTATCCTCCAAATTTACTCTCAGATACATAACTTAAGGGAGTATAACCTACAGACTAAGAAAAATTTTGTTCCCTATCTTTATGTTCGTCTCTCATTTGTTCGTACCTATCCCAAAAAGGAGAATAACCCTCGGATTTATCATTCGATACATAATTACAAGAATTAATGTCAATATGGTGTTCATCAACAATGTAGTCTACATTCTTTGTAGACATTTTTTTCATGAGACCATTTTTTGACTAGTGGTGTCCTTGGTGTATATCCCTTGGACTCTTTACTCAAATAAATTGATATTACTTCAACCAGTGGTAGAACTCTAGGATCCCTAAAGATGAATGCAAGACTATCACCTTCTTTTGATGGCATGTCCCTGGAAAGTGGCAATGACTGACTTTTCTGGTGTGATGGTTTGTAGGTAATTGTACATAGCCTCCATCTTCATCTTCCTCTTCACATCGTTTATCCAAGAAAGTGTGACAAATATTTTTGGTATCACTCAACCAGATAGCATTATCATTGTTGGTTCCTTCAATCGTTCTAACAATGGCTTATTTTTCCTTCTTGGCCTTGAGGTAAAGTACATTTTTTACTATTGACTTTCGAGCCGTTAATACGAGATGCACCTTCCTGACACAAGAATTTTTCACATTATAATATAATATTGGAAAGGAAAAATGATGAGCTCATAGGTTCCAGAATTAAACCTGGTAGCTCTGATACCACATGTACCGACCTAACCCTTTCATAAAGTAAAAATTTCTTAATTTTACACCAAACAAGTAAAGGTAACAAGTAATAAAACCATTGCAATAAAAAATTTATTTTCTTTTATTAATACTTTCCAAACAAGATACAACATATTTCAACATGTATTCCCTTTTATTTTCAAATATACATCAGAGTAAGAAAGCATAAAAGTACATACATAGCTCATGGAGCTTTTGAACAAATAGTAGTAAGACGGTACAGGTTCCTTTCCTTTCAAATTTTGGTTATTTTGTCGCCTACTGTGGAGGAGAAGCATCACTCAGGCACTTTTCCGCCAACCACAGACTCTTAATGTGGTCCCCTACACATCTATCATTCAATAGATGGCCCTTCCCTTCGATGAATAGATTGGTAGAGTAACCGATAACGACAACCAACTGAGCATAGTGTCGTGTCCTACATAACTAGAACTTGCAATCCCACAATCCTGAACTAGCATGTAATAATGGATCATGATGAACTGACAATGTAGTCTCAAGCATCACACAGTCTAAGTGGATGTTGTACATTGCACTACTTTGGCCAAAGTGTTCTCATTCAGTACTTTGAATGAAGTCGTCTATCATAAAAACTACTCAGGGCCAATTTGACTTAAGGCTATCTTACCCTACACATAGGCATTGTCCTTCAATGGATAATTTGTCATCCCAGACTAACCTACAACAATTTATTCTACTTGGAATGAATATAACTAACAAATAAGTACACAAGCACCCTCCCATACTGGATTATCTTATCCTAGGAGTAACACAAGCTTTCCTAGTTAACTTAATAACTTAGTTGGGTGTACCTCAAGTGACTCTTGCATTCAATCAAGCCTAATTAAGTAATATCTAGTAAACAGCATTCTCCTATTATGGAGATCTTACAAACATTTGTATAACATAGCTAGAATGCTTCATTTTCCCTTTTTCAAAAGACAAACATATTCACTTCCTATGCACAAACAAAAAGTACTTTTCAAGTAGCATATCAATTCTTGTAATTAAATAGTAGAAGAATATCCCATGCATGTATATGCTTTTCCCAAATTGATGACAGAGCTTCCTTCACTTGTGGCTCAATCCAGCTCCTCGAATTAGTTCCTAGTACCTCAAAAATTGTCAACTTTCCTCACAAAATTCCCTCTTTCCACACTCAGAAACAACTAACAAATAATGGCAAATTCCTTCAGTAGAATACGCCTTTCTCAAGGGTCATAGTGAACTCTCAAAAATGTGAATACTGGTTGTAATAATGTTTACTCATAAATGTGAATACTAACTATAATAATGTTCACTTAGAAATGTGAATACTGAACATATATTAATGCACAAGATGATACAAAAAAGATGTATAAGGAAATCACAAAAGACAAATGACAAAAGCTAATGAAGATTATGAGAATGGTACGATATAGGAGAGTTGGAAACTATTTATAGAGAACCCAACTCTCCAAACTCCTATAGCCATGGCATGTGAATTGACACCACTTTCATTTGAAATATTCAACCTGGAGGTGATGCCAAATCCAGCCCGTACTCAGCAATGAACATGGTGAATCGACTTCTAACTTTGTCAGCATTATGAAGACTATTTCCAAAAGCACATGGAGAAATTCGTAAATCAACACCTACATAAAAATGGTAATATAGGTGGCGCCAAAGTTGTGAGATGGCGGGATTTTCATAATTTGAGAAGAAGTCAATCATATTTCCTTAACACATAGCCAACATCAACTATTTTTTTACTTGAGTCGATTAAGATCATTTATTGTTTTGAAATAAGTCAAGCTTCAAGTTTCAACCTAGTCAAAAGTCATAAATATTTAGACACACTTACAGATTATCCTTGCATTTTCCTTTAACAAGTGATGCGCGATTTTTCCCACAGAGCCGTGTTTGTTTCAAATTCCGAATTTCATCAAATTAATTTTATTGGCATAAATTACGTCAAAATCTAAACATGTGAAATGAAGTATTTATTACATCTATCCATTTATTTAAATCAGCCTTTTAAGTAATTCAGAAATAATTTGATTTCTAAAGTTGAGAATAATATGTATTATTTATTTTAGTATATATATATATATATTTATTAAATATATATATCATGAGCCAGTCAACATACATCCAATATATATATATATGTAAATCCGTAAGGCAATAATAATAATAATATTAATATCCAAATTACACAAGATGTGTGCATATATACATATATATACCTGTATATACCTCTATGTACATGTATGTGTAGGTATACCATATCGATGCACCTGTATGAGCATATCCATTTTCCAACGTACACTTGTATCGATATGCATATCCCTATGGATACGTGTATATACTATGCATATGTATATATGTCCACATATGATTCACTTACATCCATTTATCTTACCATCATATTGATAGGTGTGTATGTGTGGTATCTTTATACATATGCATATATGTGTCGTTAGATCCTCCTGACATGCATGTGCATACATATAAACATACTTCCACGTACATCCCTCCTATCTATATGATCGTAATATCACAAGATAGATCTCAGAAACCAAATAGATAAATATCACTCACAAATGCATGCAAAAGTAAACAAGACTCCTAATGCAAACATACAAGCTATGGATTACTTACCTATAACTCACACAAACTGACTCAGTTCACTCAATCTAGGGCAGTGTGTGTATGCTCAGACAGTTTACTTTACCAGTTACCTGACCAAGATCTTCTCCTGAGTGATACTTCCCCTCTGCCTGGAGGAATGGCACATATACCTGCATCCACTGACACATGCTCACGAAATTCAAATGTTCATAACATAAGAAATATACATACATATCTCATAAGTTAGAATAATCACAATTCAATAACCTTATATTCTCATAAATGCAATATTTCACCAAGGATAGCATCAATTGAAGTAACATTAAATGAGACAATCATCAAATGTGAAAACACTCATATTGATAACAAGGTACAACATATTTTATTCATATTTAGAACTCTCATTACAACCATTTTACCCTATGCAGTAATAGTAAATAGTAACTATACAATCAGGGTGTAACACTTTCTCTGTACTATCATCGTATCCCTCTCACTTTAAATATATTGAATGCTCCCCTACCCCAAGGGATTGAGGAACCAAAATTTGATAAGTACAATGGTAAGGGAGACCCACAGACACATGTCAATTCCTTTTACCACTCTATATAGTGACTTTTTACATCAAGATCATTTGCTAGTAAAATTATTCTCACAATCCCTTAAGGAGACCACGTTGGAGTGGTTTTTATCAATACTTGATAACTCTATCTTCTATTTTGACCAACTTATGAATTAGTTCCTACAACGGTTCCAAGCGAACATTAGCTCTAAGGTCATTATTGTTGACCTTGTCCATCGCAAGCAACAACTGAATGTGAAGCTAATTGATTTCATTTCTTGTTATCAATCAATTTCTTCCCAAATTCCCTATGCCCTACCTAATCATGACATCCAGAGGATGTTCATGGCAAGTCTTCAACCAGCATTGAAGGAACAAGTCTCCCTAATGAAATATCCTCCCTTTTCTTATCTATGTACTACACTGCATGACTATCAACAAACATTAGCTCAATATGGAGCTTCTGCCTCATCCTCACATCCTGATAGTTTTGGGGCCATGTCTTCTTCTGAAGGGTTGAAGAAAAATAAAGTGGTGGCTAATTCGGTAACTATCCCTTAAACAAATGAAAAAATACACTTGGGTAACAACATAATCGGGTCTTTACAAAATTATTTGATTCTTACTCAAGTGTACTTCAAAAACTATTAAAAGATAACTTAATCACCCTTTTGGAAATTAGACAACCTCCTTACAACAAGCCATACCCTAGTTGGTATGATGATTCTAAATGCTTCTAATATCATTGAGTGTACGGACATGACACTAAGCATTGTGTGCACTTGAGACATATAATTCAGGACCACACAGATAGTGGTAACATGTACCTCAATAGTAAAATACATAATTCTAACAAGTTTGTTGCTAAAGCCAATGTATCCAACTCAAAATCTACACAAATACCTTTCCACCTCATTCTTCCAACTTTATTACTTCTCCTTATTCTACATCATTTGATGATGTCATGTACGTGAATATGGTGTCTATCACTCCAGTCTCCCCTCTGAGTCAAAAGGGAAAGATACCTAACATATAATTTAAGCCTAATGACTTACCCTACCATGGAGAGTACTCTCCCCTCTACATTCTCACCTGGGTCAACGGTATACTGGCATTATGGTTGACCATACTAGTAGGGTCAATGTTATAACTGAGGAGACACTCTTCATTAATTGTCTACATAGGGAAAGATATTACAAGTGCAAGGCTACCATCCATACACATGATGGTCTTTCTCTCTCCCCTTTGGGATCCATTGCTCTATCAGTCCTCATGGGACCTAAATTTTTCTCTATGATATTTATCGTGATACCAGAGTCTAAATTGTTCAAATTGAAAATAGCCATTCCTTAGCTAGTTTCTATGAATGCAATCACTTGTGTTGTCTATAAGTGTCTAAAATTTCCTCATGAGGGCACAGTGCAAACTATCCAGGATACTGGGTACAAACTGCTAGTCCACGTGGGGTTTCTCTCTTGACCATTTTTAGTTTGCTTTGATGGGACCCATGTTACCTCATGGTGAATTGTTATATAAAGCGTATTATAAATATAGGACTAGGATTTTAGCATATGATTTGGTCCCACCTTTTTCTTCTTCTTCAGCCCCTTTTCAACCTACTCTTGTAAAATAGGAGGCCTCATCCTCTTTAGGTCTTCTTCATCAGGGGTTAAAGACAAGCACACTCCCTTGAGTAAACCTCCCCATTCTTCCAAGACCTTGCAACCTCTGGTGGTACCTTTTGTTCCTTTGACTGTGCCTAGCATAGGAAAAGGAAAGGCCCCCACATTAACGAATTCAAAACCCCATGTCTTTGAACTTCCAATTCTTCCAGACATCCCTCACCCTACTATATAGTAAGGGTGTGCATTCCTCTTCATATGTCCCTTCATGTGTGGCTTAGACATCTCATCCCTCGAGGGTTACTCCTATTCCTCTCCCTTCCCAAAAATTGAGGAAAGGTACCCACAGTGAAGGTTAAGGATCTTGCACCCCTAACCTCTCTAGCCCCTCCTGTGGAGCTTGTCCTCCCACCATTAATGGTTGTGAAGACAACTCCACTAGTTGCTTCAACATCTTCTCAAGCCCTTGTTCCTAGTCCCCAACTTCGTTGAAACCAACTTGTGTGAGAGTGTAAGCATTGTCGACGCATAATGGTGAGAGAATGTGATGTCACTCAGAAGACCAAGGATAAGCCTTCCATTTCAAATCCTCAATCTTCTTCTCTTTCAACTCCTATCTTTTCCTTTTGGTCCCTTCAAGAGACATGGATGAACCTCGCCCCAAAAGGGTGCAAGTATTCATTGTGCCTTCTCTAAGATTTCCTCTCATCACTTCTCTACCTACTTTTCCTCAACTTGCATAATCCATCAGCATGCCCCATACAAAGGTCACGTCTAGTGTGACCCTGTCCGCTCCTCTTGCATCTCAACGCTCTAGCCTTCTATCCAAGCATAGCTTGAGTAGGACCCTATCCTTGAATCCTGCCACATGAAGTTTAATCCTTCTACTTCTCTTTCTTCTTCTATCCTTTTCATTGAAGATACCCCTTCTTCACCAAAGTTCATCATTTCTCCTCTTTTGAAGGTTTGCACTAAGGCTCCTACTCTTTCACCACCTACAATTGAGTTACCACACTCCTCTCCAAAGAAGTGTATGTTTGACTCATAGGAACTAGTAGATGGGGATATTGAAGCAGCCAAATCTCTAGCCCTTGCTACAGGAAAGATGCTTGGTACCACCCTAGCCATTTTTTCATTGCTAGCTCACCCCTCCTTCCCCCTACGATCTAGATTGGGAGGAAGATGACTTGTTGGACATAATCAATTAGAGAAGTATCGCTTATATCTTTAGATTAGAGTTAGTTTGATTGTCTATGTTCCCTCGTACTTGCTTGTATATGTTTGTGGTCTCTCTTGGAGGACCCAAGATACCTTCATAGGTACTTGGATACAGGGCAAACAATATATCGTACACTTCCTCTATTTGTATCATCATTCTTCTCTTTTTTGTACTTTGATTTTCTACATTTGGGGTTGATGCCAAGCATTGGAGGCATTTAATTCTTCCTCCATGTTGACCCAAATTTTTTTTTTAGTGTCTTCATTTGTTCCTTCTTCACGATCTGGAATATTTGAGGACATGATGATAACTCATACACAGTTATATACAGATATTGTCAATATGAATCATATTGACCCCGAATATTCAGATCCCTTGTCTCCCTATCATGTCTCTCTTATGATAGGACCCCAAATAACTTGTGTTCCTTTGTGTAATACAGGGAAGAGAAAGGACTATCATATTCATATCACAGATCTCTTATCTTATGATTCTTTTCAAAATATGTCTACATCAAGCTATCTTATCTGTCATCTAGCATGGGGGAAACCCACTAGACTTTATCTTAACGATTGTCTATATCTATTTTATGTGGTTGTCCTACACTGTAGTTTGTAAGAGTCGTAGGTCGATTGGATTGTCATATGACCCCTAGCATAACACATCTTGCTACCCATACATATCAACGTCGTCTTGTTTCTATAAAATATTTGATGTCTAAATTTCTATGTTCCACCTAATATATTTTGTGTAGCTAACATGTTTGTGGTGATACAGCTTAACCATTCTATGTAGTATCGACTCAGGTCTCTTCCTTGGGAGAAAATCTGCATGAATAGAAGAATCTTCTCCCCCTTCGCATCCTAGGTAAAATACTCTTCCCTTTGTACTTTAGCTCAAATTTTCTCTTGAACACATATACTCACTAAAGTTGGGACAAAATTTAATGTCATAAATTTCATCCTATGCAATTTCGTAGTACACACACCTTCCTCTTTAGATAAACTAAGATAGTTATGCTCTCCCTCAACTTAAAACTATTTCTTGCCATCTAGCCCGCCCACTTCCTTGATCGTTAATTTTGGTTTTCCCACAGACCAATACGCACCACGAAGATGTTTGTGGGTTGCGCTAGCGTCCCATGAAAATTCATGATTGAGTTGGTTGTTGAGATGTTACACCTGCCACATTTTGGTAGTGTAACACCTCTGCCAACCTACAACCTCGTTAGGAGTCACTTGGGTAGGCCATTTGAACCAAAAACTCCCTCTTTCTTGGGATAGATGAATTCATTCTTCAACACCTTCACTCTTGCTCTCTTGAATTGCACACTCAACTCTCTTTTTCTCACATATTCTTCACCATTCTACAACATTTTTCTTGATCATACACAACTTTCTCCATTTTCTCTACACGCACATCTTGCAAAGAGCTCTTCTACGGATTTCAGAGTAAAGTCCATTGTTGCAACACAAGCTCATCTTGGAGGTTCTTGTTGCTTATTTTTTGCACCAGCAAGCCTCACTTTTGTACTTGAATGGGGTGACTCTTCAAAAAAATTATTGAGCATATTATCTTTTTCTTTGATTAGCATATGGCTATCTTTATTATTTCACGTTTATTTTTATTATCTTCTCTAAGGTTGTTCGTGGAGGTGTAAACACCAATACGGTGGTTTGACTAAGGAAAACACCTATACAGCCACCCAAACATTTCTCTTTGGTCTTGCGTGTGTAGGTGCAAGTGGAATAACTTTTTGAAGCAATCTCAAACTTCATAAAATGCTTTTGGTGATATCTAAAATATTTCCTTGTCATTTTCATCTCATTTCCATTCAACATATTTATTTTTATACCTTTAGTTTGTATGTTCATATTTTGCACCCCTTTCATGTTTGTAAATCTATGCACAGTACTTTGTGTTCTTTTGTGATGATTCTTGTGTTTTGTTTGTATGGGACACCAACACAACGCATTATCATCCTAGACAAAGAGCTTGTCAAGTTTTCTAGAAGATATATGTACCTTGCACTTTCAATTTCTAATTTCTAAAAGGTCCAGATTATTTATGTACTTGGTTAACACTCACATTCCTCCATTTCCAATTCACTTGAGCCGTGTCAAATGAGGTAGTGGAGGAACAATTTTTTCCTTGAGATCTCGTCATCTTGAGGGTAGCAAAATTTCTTTATCTGCACCTTGAAAGGGCCCTAATGAGATTTGAAGTTTTAGAAAACCAATAATTTTGAACTTGCTTGATTATTTTGAGTTGAGTAAGAAAATTTTTATTTAAGGAAGTATTAATCTCATAGGTAAAATGTTTTGATTTAAAATATTAATCTCATTTTCCTTGAGAATCAAGGTCATTTGTTATGTAGCGTGATAGTTTTAATGGTTTTTTCCCTCTTTAGTTATTGATTCAATAATTTTTATCCCTTTGAGATTTATGTATTTATAGATCTAGTGTTCTAGAGTACTTTTGGTCTAAGATGGCCCAAATTTAAACCCTATTTAATTACTAAAACTTCCTAAAGGTTGTAAACCCTAGGGTTTCTAACCCTAGTAATAATTTACATCCTAATTGATTGAGAGAGATAAACATTAAGTTGTGTATATATGGCCCTAACTTTTCTAAAAGGACCCATATGGGATTCAAGGTTTTGGAAGATGGACACTTTTTACATTAGTTAGTAATGCTCTAAGTTGAGTAAGAAAATTATTATTTAAGGAGGTTGGGACTTTTTCAAGTGGTGACTCGATGTGTTAAGGAAACCTAAAGGATATAAAGCACATCTTAGCTAAAAGGCTTGATGTGGTGTATTTATATACTAGGTAAGATATATTTTCCTTAAGAAGTAAGGTGATTTATTATGTTATATTATAGTTGTTATGAGTTTTTGTCCCTTTATTTTTTAATTTAATGGTTTTCAATCCTTTGATATTTATGTATTTCTAGAGAAAATGTTTTGTAATAATTTTAGTCTATGAGTAACATGATTTAAACCCTATTGGGTTATTATGATTTCTTATAGGTTTTAAATCCTTATATTTTTAACCCTAATGGGTATTTACTTTTTTATTGGTTGATTGAGACAAGCTCTAAGTTACAATGCTTTGACCCCAAATTTTCTAATTTAGATATATAGCTGACCTATTGTTTCATTCTTATGATTCTTTTGGGTTGTGGAGTTGATCTAAGGGTCAGAGTTTGGGAAAGATTGTTTAAAAGGTTTGGTTCAAGTAGACTTTATGTATGGATCCTTGTGTGGAATTATTAAAATTTTGGTCATGGTTGACAATATCCTAATTACTTTAACCTTTGATTATTGAATGTATGCTTTGAGTAAAATTATTGAACACTTGGAACACTAAGAGGAGGGTGAATTAGTATTCTCTTAAACCACTTAAACATTTAAACATTCATTCCACATAGTATATTCAATTTGTAATAGGAAAGGAAAGCATGAAAACATCCATCAACATCACATCACACAAGAACACTAGATTTTTATGTGGAAAACCCGAAATGGGAAAAACCATGATGAGGATTAGCTCACAATATATTATAACTAGCTATAAGATATTACAAAATTGCTCACTATAGGTGTACTCACTGCCCACTGAAAGAAGAAAAGATAGTAGAGAGTGGTGGCTCACAGCCAGGATTTGATCTATTATAATTGTATCTACAATATGTTGGAATACAAATCCATTGAAGCTCAATATACAAACTTGTAATCTCATATCCCATATTTGGGATCTAAATTGTCCTAGGCTCCACAGGCTATATGATATAACAATATTTGCTAACAAGAAAAGTGATGTCATTTTTGTACTTTTCTACCATGGTTTTTGGAATCATTTCTCCATACTACATATTTTCTTGAAAAATTTTGAAGAACCCACAAAGGGTATTCTTCTGTGCATCTGAGACTCCCAACCTCATCAAATTATCTCTAATCTAATGGGATATAGGTCTATCCTTTAGCCACACAATGTTCCTTGTATTGGGAACCTCATTCAAAAAGTTAAATAATAAGAAAATAATCAAATTTCCAAACTTGAAGGAATACTTAGAATCCTTTGTCTTATGTAGATTTTCCAAAAGTTGCAATCTCAACAGTTCACATAAATCATAGTCTTCACCTTTCTCAACCATCTCATATGTTATGTTGATGGCGGTTGTTGATATTGAATTTTCCCTGTTGGTGAAGTATATTTTGTATCCTATCATCATTGAAGCATAATTCACTATCGGGTCTAGTTGAGCACCAAAGCTGGTCTAGTTGAGCACAATCTAGTGACAACCCTAATAGCTCTTTCTTGATTAAATTCAATATATCCAACTAGAGGAATTTATCATGAATGTGGATCAAGGTGTATCTCACCCACTCATCTATGTAGAAAAAGATAGGGAACTTGTTCCAAAAATCAATTTTCTTCTTTTCTTAAACCTAAAACTCTAATTTCAACTCAAAATCATCTTCAATGAGTTCCTTTTACCACACATCACTCAGTTTTATATGATTGTACTCTTCCATTTTAACATGAATGTATGCCCTAACATCTTTTGTGTATAAAACACCATACAGGATATGTGAAAACGCACCATCTGGATCATCCACCAAATATTTATCAAGATGCCTTTTAACTTTAGGGTGTGGATGATCTGTAACCTCTACAACTTGTGGCATACACATTTTTATAACAAATAGAAAGCACTTTCTAAAACTAGGGCAAATGAAAACTAAAAATACCTTTGAATCGCTTTCAGCTAGGGTTTCGTTTGCACCAAATCTCAATCACTTTCATCACTCCACTTCACTTCTTCACTGCTCTACTCTTCTCAGATGCTCATTTGCAAATGATTTTGATTAAGTCAAATAACTTATAATCCTTTTAGAAATTGACCTAATTTCGCATTGAATACACAAATTGAAAAGTTGGCAAAAAGCCTTAATTATTTGTATAGTCAACTTCAAATGCTCCATAAACTTTCACAACTAAATATTTTCCACTAGTTCTTTCTTCAATAGGTCAAGAATATTGACCTACACCTCATATTCGTGTGCTTAAGCATCAGCACCATTTCTCAAGAAGGGGATAAAGAATCTTTTATTAATGTTCCCCCTAAGCCAAAACTTTCTTCTTAGTTTTCAAAGGAAACATCTGCACCAAATTTTGGTACAGACTCAGGCTTAGTCTCATTGTCTTCCTTCTTTTTCCAAAGCTTTTCCATCTCTTTCTTCATCTCTATTGGATCAACCCTTTTCACCAGATCATTATTATTTATCGGAATAGCCTTCTTCACATTCTTACTTCTACAAAACTTAGAGATATGTCCAGGTCTACTACAATTGTAACATATGACATTCTTTTGAATATGCTTGCTTTCATTCATTTTATATCTGCATTGATTAGATTTATGCCCAAATCCATTGCATGCATAACAGTAGCCATTGAAAGATTGAAACCTCGTACCATTGTTATAGCCATTCATCATTTGACTTCTACATTCATTAGACTTATGACCAAATCTCTTGCATGTAAAACACTGACTAGGAAAATATTGAACATTTTGATTCATTCTACTTCTACATTCCATAGACTTATGTTCAAATTTATTGCAATAATAATAGAAACCATTACAAGATGGGTACCTTTGTGCATTTGGTTGTCTAATAGATGGTCTTTTGAAGTTTCTCCTTTGAAATCTGTCTTTTTTTCCATCATTCTTCTTGTCCTCAGTATTCTTTTTAGGTTGACTTGGAGTTTGATTTGTCTTTGAGCTTTTACCTTTCTCAAACCTTGATCCTTCTTTATCTTTAGATCCTTTCTGGTTTGCAATTTTATTTCATCAAGCTTTATAGAACTCATCTTGATTTTTTCTTCATGACTCTTTGCTTTCTCAATATCTGATCTCAAGGTCACAACTTCTTCAAGTTTTGAACATTCTTTATATTTTCTTCTCACTTTGGCATTTAGACATTCTTCAACTCTCTTTCCTTCTTCAAATTGCACTTTTAGACTGGTAATTATTTCATTTTCTTTCTTGAACTACTCACTAACTTCCTTATGTCTATCTAAATTTCTTGATTTGCTCTCTCAACTTTATAATGCATTCATCTACTTCTTTGACATTTTCCTTCAGATCTTTGTTCTCACTTTCAGTCCTTTCTAAATATTTAAGGGCTATTATGAGTTCTCCATTCATTTTAACCATTCACTCTTCTTTTGTAAACCCAACAGCAAGTATCTCTTCTAGAGGAGTAGGAAATCTTCTAATATCCATGTGTTAAACCTTCAAGATCTTTCCCAAGTGATTAAGATCCTTCCAAGGAACCAAGCTCTGGTACAAATTATTGAACACCCATAATACTGAGAGGGGGGTGAATCAGTATTCTTTGAAACCACTTAAAAATTTAAACATTCATTCCACAAAGCATATTCAATTTGTAGTAGGAAAGGAAAGCATAAAAAAATCCATCAACATCACATAACACAAGAACACCATATTTTTACGTGGAAAACCCAAAAATGGGAAAAACCACGGTGATGATTAGTTCACAATATATTATAACCAATTATAAGATATTATAGAATTGCTCACTACAAGTGGATTCATTCTCCAAGTGGACTCACTACCCACTGAAAGAAGAAAAGATAGAAGAGAGTGGTGGCTCATGGCTAGGATTTGAACTGTTATAGTTGCATCTACAATATGTTGGAATACAATTCCATTAAAGCTCAATATACTGACTTTACACACTTCACACTTCACACTTCACACTTCACACAATTCACATCAACTACACAAAATATTACCTCTCTCATGTCCAAAACACCAAAGAAGATCTTACATATATATCCGCTTTATCCACAAACACCTACAACATCAATTAGGTCAGCGTAATTACATGTAATATACAAGATATGACTTGTCAGCTCAACATACACACTTCGCACCATGATTCAAAACTTATAACAAGTCCAAATAGGTTGGCATTGACCTATAATAGCTCCCACTTAATGGATCAATACTTCTCAAAACTTCGCAATACCCAAAACTTATTAGGTTGGAATTAGTAATGACCTAACATCAAAATTCATCAACTATACAACCATAAGCAGACACCTGGACCTAAAAACTCCATGCCACTTGGAATATAGGTGCTACTAACACTTTTCAATATCTCCAAAAATCCCTAAAGTCATATACCAATCTGCAAAGAAGTGTGGATCCTCCAAAACAAACATATTGTACTAGTACCACTATAACTCTCAGACTAGAACTTCTGCCATTCATATCTTCAACACCAAAAACCAAAATACTACAAAACTCTAGATTTAGACTCTTTTAACATCCAAAAAAGTTACCCCAAAATCATAGAGCGAGATTCTACACAACAGACCAATGCGGACCAGAATATTGGATGTCTTGTACACCAAATTACCTATTTTGACACAGTCAATTTCTCACTTCAATTATCTTCACCAGATCAAACCTTCTTGAAAAATTGCACTTGATAATCATCTTTAAATATGCTCAAGCTATACAAATTGGCCTGCATGGTGATCTTCATACCGGAATACAATGTTGACATCAATGACAACACTGAACTGCATACTTGAAACATAGAAAAATAGGGTAGGGGTTCAAACACATAGGGTTTATACTAAATTTGGAATGTTTCACCAAATTTACTATAAATGGAAAGGGGAAAATGAGGTGAATGAACCTACCTATTCTTCTATTTCATTTAGGAAATGAGATCCCTCAAGTTAAAATCCACTTTCAACCCTTAAGGGAGTGAATGCTTTGAGGAATCTTGCAATTTCCCTTTTTGAGTTAGGACAGTGGTCTAGGCTAAACAACACTTTGGGGAGAAAGATTAAAAATAGAAAATCAACTCCAAATTGTAATCTATAAAGTGGCTTCAGAAGATTTATCATAATACTAATGGAACCTTCAAAGCTTCTGGAGAATATAGAAGAGATAAATCTTGCGTACCTCTCACAAAAAGGTGTTTCTGAAAGTTGACTAAGGACTCATTCACCCAATGGTGAATGGGTCTTGGCTAGGGCTCTCTGAAATATGTTTCTAGGTTCTCTTCTCATGTGTCTGCACTCCCAGATACCCAATTTTCACCATTAGATAGTTGAAAATAAATCCTATAAGTGAGTTTTCATGAAATTACAAGAATGGTGACAACAAATGCAACTTTGCAATTTTGCACTTTTGAGATCTTCAACTTTTCTTCAACCTGCAAATATTCAACACACAAAGAGAGGGGAAAAATGTTTGTTTTTTTTGGTGAATGGGGGTTTTCCTTGGTCAAACCCTATTTTGGTAATTAAACCTTGAAATGAAATGAAATAGGATGAAAGGGATGATGAATCAACAACTCAATGTCACAATTCGCCAAACCCTTGGATGAACCTTTGATAATGGATATCTACAACTTACATGAAATGGCTTCAATAGATGTGGATCTTGACTTTGAATATTTGCTTGAAATGATACTTTGAATGCTAGATTGAATCATGAAACCTACATCAACATATTAGCTCCATAAACATGCATTACTCCACATAACTTTGACATAATGCTTGTATCTTGATTGATGCAACAAATGATGAAGAAATATGCCCTTGTACTCTTGACAATAATCTTGGCTCTTGTAATTGATCTCTAAAAAATATAATCTTGAAACTTAGACTTGATTTGATGAAATAGCCTTGTATTTATAGTAATTTATCCTTTATTTCCTAAAATTCAAATATCAAAAGTGATGAGTGCATTAAATGACACTTTAATTAATCCTTTTTATGTTTTCAAAGACTTCATTATATATTAATTAACTATGATGGCAGTAGACTATATGCTTGAATGTTTGCTTGATTTTTCCTTATATTTAACTAATTGGAGTATATATGAGAAATGATATTTTGCATTAAATGTCTTGCTTTTTAATAATGATTAATGATGAAGTGATTATACATATTGAGATCTTTTGATGTCATAATAGCACTATCTTTGAGGATTCTATTCGGTTGATTAAATGTTGACTTCATGAGGTGGACGAGTTAAAATCCCTATTTAAAAAACTTGAAATCTATCTTGCTCCTAATCGCTCTAGCTGGCTCCTAATGAATGCTTCTGAATTGACTTCTTCAGTTAATTTGAGAACTTCATGTTCAGCTATTATCATGTGGTGGATTTCTTTATGGCACTTTGGGTTTTGTTTAAGTTTACTTTTTGTTGCTTTGCATCTTGGCGAGCTGTGCCAATTTTTGTATTCAAATAAGTGGATATTCTTATAAATATCCATCCTTAGTTTCAGTTTGGGAGTTATTTAATCTTTCACTTTAGCATTGTACTATTTATGATCTGCACTTTTGTACTATTCACCTATTTTGGCCAATTGGAATGCAAATAAGGAGATGATTTGAATCTCGATGTTTAAGGTCCCACCAGAGGAAGAGAAAGGCCCGCTCAACTGAAGGAGGTGACCTTTTTTTATGTTATTTGATTCAGATGATTTTTGTTTAATGCATGTCAATTGGAAAGTTAGTAATTTTAATCTTTACTTGATCATTGTTAGTGAATGCGATTAATTCTTAGATTAAGTTCATTGTGTTCTTAGGATATTTTATTATGCTTATTGTAGATTAACACTCATTCATTTACTGTAGATTTAATTACTATTTATAGGAATTAAACTTATTGGTTATTTTTCAAATGCATGTAGTTTTAATGGAAGAGACAATAATGACTTATGGAAAGATGAAACTAAAACTTGTTTGGAATTTGTTCATGGAATTTAGTATTGTTGCTTTCTAGATTAATTTTTTTTTTCTACAAACGTAATTAGATTCTCTCCTGCAAATGTAAATAGATTTCCTTTCCAAGTACATTTCAATTATGAATTTTAGATTAAAATTTAATTTAATTTTTAGCTTAATTCTTCCATAAATCAATTGCAATTAAGTCAAGTGAAGTATGAACTAAGTCATTGGAGTTTGAACAATCGTTAGTTAAGAGATAAACTAGGATTAAGTCTTTAGAATTAGTTAGAAACTTGTTGTTGAGATCGGTTTTTGAGAGCTCCTGAAAGCTCTTGAAAGCTCCTGACATAGCTAAATCATAACCAAAAGTCATTGTTTACAGTGCAAAACCCCCCAATTCATGGAACCACCCTTATCACATATAGCTCTAAGACACACCTAGTTTGATAATTGAAATATTAAATGATGCAAGAAGTGACATCAATGACCTTGCACATCATTTTTGGCGTTGTTTATGGGGAATTAAAAGATCTGGCTATTTAAGTTTGAAGCCTTAGTGTTGATAAGGAAGATAGTTCACATTGTGGATGAGATGAGCTAGAGACCCTCTAGGAAGATTTCTTCCACAAAATATTAATTTTGATCAAGAACAAGAATTTCAGCAATATCATATTGAAAATCAACAAGTGAATCAGGAACAACATCAAGAAGAAATGGGCGATCAACTGGGAAATGATCCTCCACCAAATAATAGGACCTTTTCTTATCCTATTAATCTGAATGTATGGAATGATGAGCCTCCTATGAAAAACATTTCAACTTCTGTATTACCTACCTTTAGAGAAAAACTTCTAAGGATCCTGACCAGTTTCTCTTTGAGTTTAAGGTTTTATGTCAGACCTGTGACTATACAATTGATAACCAGAAGTTAAAACTATTTCCTTCTACATTGAAAGAGTCGGCTTTACGTTGCTTCATGGGTTTAGGTGCAAGAACAATCTCAACTTGGCAACAAATGGAAACTAAATTTTTGGACAAATATCAAGATTACTATCGAGTAAGAGATAGGAAAGAGGAATTGTTTTGAATGAGACAATTGGAAGATGAAATCCTAGAAGATTATGTTGTTATATTTTAGTTTGTGCATAACAAGTGTGGTAATGGTTTAGATAATGAGATTAGTAAGACAATTTTTCTGAAAGGAATTGATGATGAATCTAGAGAATCTTTGAATCTTATGGGGAAAGGAGACATCAATAAACTTTCCTTGGAAGAAATTATTGAAATATGTATAAACTACTCTAGGACTAGAGTGGGGACTAGAAACTCCCGAAGAAACAAAGTTCTTACTCCTGATGTATCTCAAGTCATGGAATAAATTGCAAATTTGAAAAATGATTTACTCCTTCATCTTAACATGCAAGGAGATAAAAAGACTACTGAGCCCTTATCCATTTATTGTTCCAAATGTAGAGGTAAACATATTTTGAGAGAGTGTCCATTAAATCAAATTGATCTCTGTGAAATCTATGAAAAATATCATGCAACAAGTTCTTGTAACCTCTTACTTGGAATTAAGAATCATTTGAAGAAACAACCTGAAGTAGAGGAAGAACTTAACTATGTTGGACAGAGACCCCAAAGTACAGGATATAATGCTAATCAAAGGCAATATGGTCCTAGAGCTAATTGGAATCAAAATCCTTGGCCAAATGCAAACCAGTGGACTCCTCCTTACCAAGCACAACCACCACCTACATTTTGGGGTCAACCTGAATGGATGAATCCTCAGTGGAATCAACCACAATGGCAACCAAATCAGTCTCAGTGGTAGCCAAACCAACCTCAGTGGTAGCAAAATCAAATGCAATTTCAACCATGGAAAAAATCAAGGACTAAGACATCCTTGGGGACAATCACCTCCATTAGTCACTAATCCTAATCCTCCTAATGAATAAGTAAACCAACCTTAGTTACCAGCACAACCTTTTTCAAACCCAAAAAACAATCATAATGATGTCAATCCTCTTACTTTGAATGTGATAGATGCCAATGATATTCAGTTGAGGAACCAAAATGTTCCATTCATATCAAACGTTAGAGATCAGGAAAGTGAGAAAGAAAAAGAGTATTCAAAGGAAGATCAGAAGTCTAATTATGAACAAAAGGTTGCAAGCACCATATCCTGAACGTTTAAAACTAGAACAAGTAACTCCTAAAAAATCTCTTGACCAAACTATATGAATGTGTTAGATTCTTAACTTCTTCATGAACTGAAAAAAGATCAATATTGAGATACCATTATTGCAGGCCATTAAATACATACCAAAAATAAATCAGTTGGTTAAATCTCTTTGTATGAAAACACCAGGTAGAAAGAAGAAATTACCTCCTACAATTCAGATAGGGACTAAACTTGTACTGATGTTTTATCAGGAAGATTACTACCTCAGAAATATAATGATCCTGGTAGTCCTATGATAACTTTAAGTATTGGAGGAATTGAGATAACCAACGTATTAATTGATTTAGGAGCAGCTATCAATGTTATCACATCACAAATTGTTGAATCATTGGGTATGACAACTATTCATTCCACAACAACTATTTTACAGTTGGTAGATCAATCTACTGCTAAACCTGAAGGTGTTATTGAAGATATTATGGTTACTATTGATACATGGGATTATCTAGTTGACTTTTTAGTTCTTAAGGCTAGAAAGAAGAATTTTGGTTATCCAATTATCTCAGGTAGACCATGGTTAGCTACTGCAGCAGCATTTATAGATTACAAATCAGGGAGTATGATCATTTCTAATGGTCAAAAACAGAAGGAATTGTCACTTTTTCCTCCTACCCAAGCATCATTTCAATCGAATACTCAAATTTGGGTTGATGAGGATATGGATTCAAAAGGAGATGGTGTTGTCGAATTAGCTATGGTTACCTTGGTAGAACATATTGAAGAATATGAGGAACAAGATCTTAATTCTGAAAAGATCTATCAAGAAAAAGAGAAGATTGTCAAGTACATCAGCAAAATTCACACACTTGTCCCTTAAACACACTTTTTGGAGATCCATCTGATTCTAAGAATAAAACCAAATAAATAACAGTAGTAGGGGATAAGCCTCTTTTCATTAATTCATCCTTGTCTTCTACCCAAGAAAAGGAATTGAAGCAGACTTTGGAAAATCATTCTGAAGCATTTTCTTGGGAATATAAATAAATGAGAGGAATTTTCCCTTCTATTTGTATTCGTCATATTTATACTGAAGATGTTAAACCAATAAGGCAAGGTCAAAGAAGGATTAATCCTACTCTACGGGATATTGTGAAACAAGAGATAGAAAAAATACTAAAACTAGGGTTTATTTATCCAATAACTGATAGTCAACGGATTTCCCCATTGGTTATTGTTGCTAAGAAAAATGGAAAATGGCGTGTATGTGTGGACTACAAAGAATTAAACAAAGCCATTAAAAAAGATCATTTTCCTTTGCCATTTATTGATCAAGTATTGGATAACCTAGCTAGCAGTAGTTATTTCTCTTTCTTAGATGGCTTTATTGGTTATAATTAGATTCAAGTGGCTCTTGAAGACCAAGATAAGACTACCTTTACATGTCCTTGGGGAACATATGCTTATCCAGTATTACCATTTGGACTGTGCAATGCACCAACAACTTTTTAGAGAGTTGTTTTGGCAATCTTTGCAGATTTGACTACCTCATGTGTAGAAGTTTATATGGATGACTTCACAGTTCATGCACAAACATTTGAGGAAGCACTTGAGAGTTTTAATAAAGTGTTGCAAAGATGTAAAGATATTAGGTTGTCTTTGAATATGAAAAGAGTTCCCTCATGATGACAAAAGGGATTGTTCTGGGACATCACATTTCAAAAGAGGGGATAAAAGTTGACCCCAAGAAAATTGAAATGATTCAAAAGATTGAGATCCTTACAAGTCAAACTGAAGTTCGTAGTTTTCTTGGGCATGCTAGTTACTACAAAAGATTTATTGAAGGTTTTAGTAAAAATTTTGAACCTTTGTTTACATTGCTCAAGAAAGATATAGAGTTTCTTTGGACAAGTGATTGTCAAAAATTGTTTGAGATAATTAAACATGCCTTAACTACTGCTTCAATTATCAAAGGACTTGTTTGGGGAGTTCCATTTTAATACATGTTGATGCATCTAACTCTGCTATTGGTGCAGTATTTGGACAAAAATATGAAAATGAAGCAATGCATGCTATCTACTATATCAATAAAAATTTGAATCCTGCTGAAAGGAACTACACAACAACTAAAAAAGAGTTCTTAGCAGTAATATATGCAATCAATAAATTTAGGCATTATATTACTAGTTACAAGGTATTTATTCATACAGACCATGCTGCTATTAAATATTTTATGAATAAAGTTGTAATGGGTGGACAAATTATAAGATGGCTATTGTTGTTGCAGGAATTTGATGTAACAATTGTAGACAATCCTGGTAAAGATAATGTTGTTGTTGATATCCTTTCTAGAATTGTTTTGCAAGGTGATCAAGAGCTAGTAGATGACACATTTCCAAATGAGCACTTGTTTGCAATATCAATTCATCCACCATGGTTTGTTGATCTTGCGAATTATCTTGTAATAGGGAAGTGTCCAAATTATTTCAATCCTAAACAAAAAAGAAGATTAATCGATGAAAGTTCTAGGTTCCAATGGATAAATGGATTATTATTTAAAATGTGTCATGATCATGTGCTTCACAGATGTGTTGCTGAAATAGATTTTTATGATGTCATACATGCTTTCCATCATGAGCCAAAAGGAGGAAATTATTCAGTAGTCAAAATTGTTCATAAGATCTTAGGATCTAGTTATTTTTGGCCATCTATGACAATGGATGTTTCATTCTTTGTTAAGCATTGTGATGAATGTCAGCACATGGGAAGACCTACACCAACAATGGAGATGTCATTACAACCTCAAATAGCTTTGGAACCATTTGAGAAATGGGGAATTGATTTTGTGGGACCTGTTGATCCACCTTCCAGAGGACAACAATATATCTTAGTTTGCACAAACTATGTCACAAAGTGGGCTAAAGTGAAAGCTTTACCAACAACAAGAGAAGACAAAGTAGTTGATTTTTTGTACAAGTATATTTTTCAAAGATTTGGTGCACCAAGGGAGATAGTTTCAAACCAAGGGCAAACCAAGGGCCACAGTTTGTGTCTATTATGATGGAAGCATGCATGCAAAGATATCAGATGACACATAGAAAATCAACACCATACCATCCTCAGGCGAATGGGAAAGTAGAGGTTACTAACCGGAATTGGAAAATATCTTGACATAGACTGTTTCATTGAGGAAAACAGACTGGGAAGAAAGGTCAAATGAAGTAGTTTGGGCATACAATACAACCTGGAAGACAACTATTGGATTCTCTCCATATGAATTAGTGTTTGGAAAAAGTCCAGTAATACCTATTGAATTTGAACTACAGACATTGAAAATAACATTGGAGGTTGGTATTGACTTGCCTAAAGCATAAAAGAATAGAATTTTACAGTTGAATTGATTAGATGAAATGAGAATAGAATCTCTTCAGCATACAAAAATAATTCAGAAGCATAGGAAGGAGTGGAATGATAAAAATATTGTGACAAGACAATTCATGAAGGGAGATTGGGAATTGTTGTTTGACTCCATATTTCAAGATTTCAGAGGAAAATTCCATACAAGATGGTTGGGACCCTATGAAATTGATGAAGTTTTTTAAAATGGAGTTGTTCAACTGATGCCAATAGATGGAGAAAGAAGGATCATGTTGGTTAATAGTCATCGTTTGAAGATGTATCACAAACCTACATCAAAAGAGGAATTTGTAGCAGAATTTCATAATAGAGTTGAACATTTTCTAATGGAAGATATTCCTTCCATGTAGGAGAATGTACTCCTAGATAATCTTTTGAAAAGGTATGAATAAAGAAGGTAAATTGAAAACCAGAAATGGCGATTTACCTTCTGAATAAAGGAGATAGATTGAAAACCATAAATGGCAGTTTATCTCTTAGAAAAAAATGAAAAATATAAAAAATATAAAAAAAGGATGACTGGAAACCAGAAATGGAGGTCTCCTGATGACTCTTGATGGCTCTTGATGACTCCTGATGACTCCTGATGACTTCTGACATTCCCAAGGTTCTTTGTAATAAATGTTCTTGTTAATTTCAAGCTCTTTTTTATTAACTCGTTAGAATTTTTGTCAGCTGAGTTAATTCACATGTTCTGATTGACTCTTGCATTTAATAAAAAGGTGTGTATTTATTGTAGATGTTATTTTTGAAATATTACTTTCTGATTTAGTTAATGTGATGTGAGCTTAAATAAATGTTTTGAGCATAGATCTCTCCACCCATAGTTATTAATGCTATAATAAATAAATCTTAATCATTTCAAAATCTGGCGAAGAAATATAAGGATTTGACATTGAGGTGGTTGTTGCAATAAATATAAGTAATAAGGAAGATTTCATATCAGTTCAAAATAAGTATGCTTATGTCAACATCACCGCCAACCGTCAAGTCATAATTCAAGGTATTGGCTGATACATGTGGAACGTTCACAAGGAATGAGCTGAAGTAAATACCCAATGGCTTGACACGATGTGCTTTTTTTTTTTTAAAGTGTTGAGTCTGTGGAAAGAAACGTTAATTTTGCATTTCACTCAAACAATTGCATCCACCATCTTCTCTAGTAAAATTGTAGAAGTAAGGAAAAATGGGGTAGAAAAGAAATTCAGAGCTAGAGAACTTCATTTTAGATCCTGAAACAAAGAGATTGCTAAGAGAGGCAGGGTGGCTTGAGTTCATACAAATGTACGAAGGATTCAAACTTGATTCGGTTGAAGAATTTGTTATGAACTTTCATGTGAATGTTACCAGGGTAAGAGGGGAAATAATTGAAGTTAGCTCTACTATTATTAGTGAACTCTCTGGTATTCCAGCTGAAGGTGAGCTAGTAAACAAAGGACATGTAGGTTTTGAGGAATTGGTGTCTGCATTTCATGAAGAACCAAGAAAGCGGCCAAAAATTTAGTGGCATAAAGGTAGCCAAAATGGAGTTGCTCTCAACAGTTTGGAAGAACCATGGAAGACAGTTGTAACATGGTTAATGAAATTTTTCACCTGTGAGGGGAAATACGACACAATTTTAGGGCCAAGAATGCGAATGCTCAAGCATTTGAGGTATGGAAACACCAGACCTTCTACAATAATTAACTGTCCTTCCTTTCTGTTCACACAAATATCTTCTATGGTAGCTAGGGTAAAATCTAGAGGTGTGTCATCCATTAGATACCATAGTTTGATTCATTTAATTATCAAACACCATTTCATGAAGAAGGAGTCTGGTAAAGAGGGTTGGTTAGAATTTCTTTCAACTCCCATTTCCAAAAGTGGAAAGAAATCTAAAAAGGGACCCATAGTAAAAAAATTGAAAATTGAAAAAGGGGAAGGTTCTGAAAAAGGATAGAAAAAGGGAAAAAGAAAGCTACAGGAGATTGAAAGAGAAATCCGTAGTATAGTAAAAAGAAAAAGGTGTGAGTCACAACAAGAAAACCCTAGTGTTGTTGACATTGATATTCCAACTTCTCCTGAAAAACCAGTTGAAACCCCTGATGCTCCTCAAGACACCTTGAAAAATAGTGAAGAAATTCAAGAGCCTGTTCATTCTCCTGAACAACCTGAAAGTCCTCTTGAAGCCCCAATTCCATCTCCGCAAAAATCCCCTATTTTAGTATCTCATGGCTCTCCATCTAAAAAACAATCTCCTAATTTGTCAAAAGAAGATAACCCTATTGGAGGGTCTGATGAATCTTCTTCACCACCTGTTTTGGTTTTTAAAAGAAGGAAAGGGAAAGAACCAATAACCGAACTGGAAAAATCCCCTCAAATGCAGGAAGAAGAGGAGATGGAAGAAGAAGAAGAAATGGCTAAGGCTATGGCAGTCTCAAGAATGCAAGTGGAATTGGATGAGGAAAGAAAAAGAATACAATTTTTGGAAGAGAAATTAAAAATAAAAGAAGAGTTACAACAATATGTATCCAAGACTGAGAAAATAGAAAAGGAAATGATAGAAAAAGATTTTTTTTTGCAAACACAGTTGAATCAAACAGAAAAGGCCTTAAAGCAGGCTAATGCACAAGCATTAGCATTAGCTCGTGTAGAAGAAACAACAAGGCTCGGTGTTGTAGAAATAGGGAAACTGAAGGCAGAGTTGCAACAGAAAGAGGAAGAGTTAAAACAACAGTCGAGTAGATTGCATTATCATGAAGCTTCTACTTCATCAACTCCAAAGAGATACCTCTCTCTTACAGCACTCAAACTTAAGCATGAGAATAATCAGTTGAAAAGCCAAAATCAATAGCTAGAAAAGGAGAGAGATGAAGTAAATGAAAGATTACAACAAGTGGTAGAGTTGTCCTCAGCAATGTTATCAATGAGGAAACCTTCAGAGTTATATGCATTAATTTTTAGGGAAAGGTTTTTACAATGGAAAATTAATCTGTTGGTTTTGAAAATAAAAACAGATTATGATGATGACCAAAAATTTCTTGAGGATTTCTACAACAGCCATCCTACCATTCAAAACTAAATGTGTGAATTCTTGCAGCATGGCTTTCTTCTTGGTAATTTTCCACAGTCTTTTCTGAATGTTTACGTTGCAAATCAAATCTTTTGTGTCTGTATTACATAACCAAGTTGAATGGGAGAACACGACAGACCAACACAAAGAAGCACAAATGAAATTGGGCATTCCAATGAGGAATGAAACTCCTTCGTCTATGGCTTTCAGTGTTGCCTTACTTTGCATTGAGAGATAATGTGGCATCAATCTATAGAAGAAATTTGACTGAAAGTATTCAAATTTTTAGAAATGTTCAAGAACATCTCCCACACAGAGCCTTGACTGCGGTAAGAGAAAGGTACAACATCATTCCAGTATCACTAAGAAGGAGAGAACCAATCTCTCCAAGAAATATCACTTGGAGTCTCACAAGAGTGAGATATTTGATACAGGTCATTAAGGAGTAGAATACCAATTGGGTTGGAATGAGGTTCAGACCACCATTGCTCATAGCACTTGCACCTACATTGAATACTCCACCATATTTTATTGGAGAAAATTTAAGATATTAGTTAAGGATAATTGAAGAACAAAATGGATATCCTCATCGAAGAACATTCCTACAATATGTGACTTCATGGGGTGATCTGGTTATCTGGTTGGTAGGCAGAAACAGGGATTTTCCAGATCCTCAACCATGAGGACATGGTTGACAACAGGAGGGGGAGAAATGATGAGTGCATGAAATGAGACTTTAATTAATCATTTTTATGTTTTCAAAGACTTTATTATATATTAATTAACTATGTTGGCAGTAGACTATATGCTTGAATGTTTGCTTGATTTTGCCTTATATTTAACTAATTGGAGTATATATGAGAAATGATATTTTGCATTAAATGTCTTGTTTTTTAATGATGATTAATTATGAAGTGATTATGCATATTGGGATCTTTTGTTGTCATAATAGCACTATCTTTGAGGATTATGTTTGGTTGATTAAATGTTGAATTCATGAGGTGGACGAGTTAAACTCCCTATTTAACAAACTTGAAATCTGTCTTACTCCTGGTCCCTCCAGCTGGCTCCTAATGAATGTTGAACTTCTTGTTCAACTAGTATCATGTGGCAGATTTCTTTATGGAACTTTGGGTTTTGTCTAAGTTTAGCTTTTTTTGCTTTGCATCTTGGCGGGTTGCACCAGTTTTTGTATTCAAATAAGTGGATATTCTTATAAATATCCATCCTTAGTTTTAGTTTAGAAGTTAGTCAATCTTTCGCTTTAGCATTGTAATGTTTATGATCTGCACTTTTGTACTACTCACCTATTTTGGCCAATTGGAATGCAAATAAGGAGTTGATTTGAATCTCGATGTTCAAGGTACCACCAGAGGAAGAGCAGGACCCGCTCAACCAAAGGAGGTGACCTTGTGTTCTTTTATTTGATTCAGTTGATTTATGTTTAATGCATGTCAATTGGAAAGTTAGTAATTTTAATCTTTACTTGATCATTGTTAGTGAATGTGATTAATTCTTAGATTAAGTTCATTGTGTTCTTAGGATAGTTTATTATGCTTACTCTAGATTAACACTCATTCATTTACTGTAGATTTAATTACTGTTCATACGAATTAAACTCATTGGCTATTTTTCAAATGCATGTAGTTTTAATGGAAGAGACAATGATGACTTATGGAAAGATGAAACTGAAACTTGTTTAGAATTTGTTCATGGAATTTAGTATTGTTGCTTTCTAGATTAATATTTATTTTCTGCAAACATAATTAGATTCTTTTCTGCAAACGTAAATAGATTTCCTTTACAAGAACATTTCAATTCTAAATTTTAGATTAAAAGTAAATTCAGTTTTTAGCTTAATTCTTCCATGAATCAATTGCAATTAAGTCAAGTGAAGTCTGAACTAAGTCATTGGATTTTGAACAATTGTTAGTTAAGAGATAAATTAGGATTAGGTCTTTAGAATTAGTTAAAAACTTTTTGTTAAGATCGGTTTTCGAGAGCTCCTAAAAGCTCTTGATAGAGCTAAATCGTAACCAAAAGTCAATGTTTACAATGCAAAACCCCCCAATTCATGGAAACACCCTTATCGCATACAACTCTAAGACACACCCAGTTCAATAATTGAAATATTAAATGATGCAAGAAGTGACTTCAACAACCTTGCACATCAACAAGCCAAAATTGAAATATAGATTTGAAAACATTAAAATACTGCCAAAAACATAATATGAATTTAGGTCCTAGGTCACTTACCTAGGACACACATTCTCCAATGATAAATGTTATGCTATGGCATTAATGGATGTTGGGTTTTCCTCTTCGGAAATTGCAATTAATTAAGCTTGTATTTGAATTAAAGGGGCCAATTAAGGAAATTAACCTTAATTAATTAATAAAGCCCTAGATAAGTGTGAAATTGTAAAGGTACACTTTATAACACCACAAATAAGGCACAATTAAGTCCATTTTATTTAATAGGGCCCTAAAATTAATGTGAACATGAAAAACATATTACAACACTAAATTAAGGCATCATTTAGTTCATTTTACATTTAATATTTCCCAAATTAAGTGTGAAAAATGGATACTTTTTCCTACACTACAATATTGTACAACTTATGCTCATACTCCATGCTCATGTTGCCAACAACCATGTCAATGAAAAACTCCTTATTCTTTCAACATAAAACACCTTTTTCTTAGCTCGCCTACCTTTCTTTCAATGGAAGGTGTTTTCCTATGAGAGATGTTAGGGGGTTTATGAACTTAAAACTTCTTGATATTATAGCCACATGTTCTTTAAGACCTTTTCCATTCTTTATACACACAAAAAATGTTAGGTTGTGTAAATAAATTGAATATTTTCTTTCTTTATATTTTTAGTTAAAAAATAAGATAATGATTATAGTACTCATGATAAGATTTATAGGTAAATTTGGGATTTTGTGTTGTTATATATTGGACCATTAGTACCTTAGATTATGTATTTAATCTAACTATTCAAGTGGGGAAATATGAAGGAAGTCATTATGTACCATACTATTGAGTCATGTTATTAATAATTTTAAAATAAATCTATTGTAATCATATTAGGTTCAAAAATACTATATGCATCTTTTTAATTTGTATTGTGATTTATTATTACCATTTAAAGTAAGTAGATCAATGCATGTTTATCTTTACAATTTGATTATGTAGGAAATATTAGTAGGATATGTTGATTTTGGATTTATCCTTGTGATTTGTATATTAATTTATATGTGTATTTGATTTAATTTGGTGTTATCATGGTATGGTATCTCGATGGTTAGATTATATTTTCTTAAATACCTATTATTAAATTTTGTATTGTGATAATTATGATTGTTGCAAGTATGAAGGCGTTCTCATTTATGTCAATTGGTTGTTATTTTCATTGATGTCAAGGTATCTGGTTATTGGTTCTATATGTTGAGGATATTGAGAAAATTGTAATAAAGAAGGTTTGCAGGTTGTACATGTATAGTTGAGATGTTGAAGAAGTGTTATGAGTACATGGAGTTATCTTTATGTTTCTATGTTTGGAGGTGTGTTAGAGTGAAGTAATGTGCTACAATGATGTCTATGGTACTTGGGCTTCAAGTGCTTTTGAGAAATTTTGATAAATAGGGAAAACAGTGTCATGCAAGTATTTAGTGTATGCTTCAGAATGTGCTTTGTATTGCTTCTATGCTTGTGTGATCTTGACATATTGTTCATGATTGTTGGCAGCTGCTATATCCATAATTTGGGCTTCTGGATTGTTGTATAGTGCGAGATATCTTCACCAGTATGTGAACTGTGCATTTCGGTGTGTCTGGCTGTGGTCTAGGAGAACTATAATCGCTTTGAATTTCTTCGAATTTTGGTTTCATCACTTGCAATTATGAGAATAAGTTGATAAGGTTGTGTTCAAGTGAAGTTTGTTGTTCAAAAAGATTGGACTAGGTTAAGAATGCATGTGCTTAATTGTTTTATATGTTTTACACAGGTGTTGGCCGACCTTGTGTTAAACACTACTTACAAAGTTCATGGAAGCGTTTTGAGGCGTGTTGTGACTCATTTAGGTCCTCATTAAGTATATGTTTGGGTTGCCCTCATTCTAATTCCACTATAGATTTTTTTGTCGCTAACCTAATTTGAATTTGTAAATGAAAATCGTATATGGTCGACCTTGGAAGAGTTTCAAGGTTAAAGAAATACAATTTGAGATGTTGGTGAATGGCAAGATAGATGTGAAATAGATGTGAGATAGTGTGTGTGATGCGAATTTGAGCATATCAGTGTAAATTTCAAGTGTTGAGTTCCTGAAGACAATGAGTTGAAGGTGTACTCTATCTTTCAAGAATTTTTGCAAGTGTGAGTGAATTGTGGTGAAATCTTTGTTGCATTGAGATATTTTTCTCTCTGTAACAATCCTCTTCTATCTTCTTTGTAATTTTGTGGAAATGAACCCTTATTGGATAGTGTGTCATGTCTTGGCAGTGAGCCTTTCTAGTAGTGAGTTTTTGCATTCGGTTTTGGAATTTATTATTTTGTGAGCTAATCCTCACCATGGTTTTTCCCTCATTTGGTTTTCCACATAAATTTGGTGTTATTGTGTGCATGGTTTTACTTCTTTCAGTTTTTGTTTCTACACTTAACAATCAAACATATTAGCAAAGTAAAGGTTTTGTGAATGCATGTAAATATAACTTTTGGTGAAAGTTTTAAAGGTTAAAATTGCTACAACTGATTCACCCCCCCTCTCAATTTTCTTGTTCAACAATTGGTATCAGAGTGAGGTTCCTTGGAGAAGAGCTTAACCACTTAAGGAAGGTCCAGGATGGTGAGCAAGATCACTATTGAGTTTCCTAGGTTTGATAGAACTGGCTATGCATTCTGGAAAATGAAGATGGAAGGATATCTATCATACAATGGATATAAGATCAAAAAGTATATTTAGAATTAGTATATTGCTCCGAAAAATGGTCCAAGTACTGTTGATGAGATCAAAGCACATGAAATCAACAATAAGCAAAAATTTACTATTGTTAATAGTCTTTCACATTCTGAAGTAGTTAAAGTTGTGAATTTGAAGACTGCTAAAGAGGTCTGTGATAAGTTGGAAAGGATTTATTAAGGAGACGAAAAGGTTAAACAAGAAAAGTTGAAGAATTTGGAAGCACAATTTGAGATCCTATGAATGGGCGAAGATGAGAACATCAAATCCTACATGCAAAGAGTAGATGAGTTGGTAGGTGGAATGAGAGGACTTGTTGCATAAATAGATGAATCTAGGATAGTGAAGAAGGTACTCAAAACTCTCCTTGATATATACAGTGAAAAGGTATCTACTATAGAGGAAATTGTAGATTATAATACTTATACTAAAGATTAGTTGATTGGTACACTAACTTCATTTTAAATGAGAAAGCTTGAGTTGAAAAATGGAACAAAGACAGAAACTGTATTCAAGGCTACAAAAGTGGAAGATCCAGATGATGAAAATCTTGATGAAGTGGAAGCAAACTTTGTAAGAAGAATGTAAAAGGTATCTAGTAAGTATCAAGGTAAATTACCATTCAAATTTTTTAGCTATGGAGGAATAGGTCATTATGCTTCGAGATGTCCAAATAGAGCTGAAAGAAATAAATATAGACAAGATAAAGAAAATAAAGGAAAGATGATCAAAAGAGCATATTATGTCAATGAAGATGCTGGTATTTCTGATGATGAGTCTGATTATGGATATTTTGATGATAATGAATGCTTATTCTTGGCTTTAAAATATGAATCTACTATAGCTAACACTGAAATATGTGTGAAGGAAAGTGCTCCAAAGAAAGTTGAAGGTATTGTGGTCTCTGCTCTTCATGCTAAATAAGAAGAGAACTACTGGGTCATTGATAGTGGCTTCTCAAATCACATGACCGGTGACAAAAGTAAGTTTTTTAAACTTGAGAAATATGATGGAGGCTTAGTTAAGTTTGGAGATGATTCTGGTGTTGAGATCTATGGGATAGGTTCAATTAGTTTTGATGGAAAGCATAATATTGATGGTTTCTACTATGATAATGGTTTGAGATATAATCTCTCGAGTGTTGGACAAATGTGTAAAAGGGGATATGATCTTTTGTTCAAGGATGAAAAATGTGAAATCAGAAAAGGTTTCGGGACTGTGATTATTGTTGGTAAGAAGACTAAAGGAAACATTTATCAACTTAAAGGTGTTGATGGGCATTGCTATATGTCTCAGATTAATGATAGTTGGCTATGGCACCAGAGCATGTGTCATATAAATTTTGATAACATGGTGAGAATTAGTGTTGTATGAGTTGTGAGAGATTTACCAAGAATTACAAAGCCTATTAATACAGTCTGCAAGGATTGTTAGTTTAGAAAGCAAGCTAGAAACAACTTCAGGTCAAAGGAACAATATACTAGCAGATTACTAGATTTGATGCATACAGATCTTTGTGGTCCTATAAGGGTGAGAAGTCTACAAGGTGACAAGTATTCTATGCTTTTGATTGATGACTACTCTAGAATGACATGGGTTACTTTTCTTAGAGATAAATCTAATGCATTAGACAAATTCAAGATATTTAAGGAAATGGTTGAGTTGTTGAAGAACAAGAAGTGCATAATGAAGAAGAAGGAGCTCCAGAAAGGGTTCCTAAAACCCCTAAGTATGTGCAAAAGAATCATTTAGAAGATCAAATCATTAGAGACAAGAGGAAAGGTGTATTAACAAGAAGCAAAGTTGTTGAAGTTGAAGTAAATTATTGCTTACTTTCTGAAGTTGAGCCTAAGACAGTGAGTGAGGCATGTAAAGATGAAAATTGGATGAAAGCAATGGAAGAGGAACTTATGCAAATTAAAAAGAATTAAACTTTGGAATTGGTCCCTAGACCAGCAAAAAAGAGCATAATTGGAAGTAAGTGGGTTTTCCAAAACAAATTGAATGAGAATGGAGAAGTGGTAAGAAACAAGGAAAGGATTGTGTGTAAAGGCTACTCACAAGTGGAAGGTATAAATTTTCAAGAGACTTTTGCTCGGATAGCTATAATGGAAGCTATCAGAATGTTTTTGGCATTTTCTTCTCATAAGTACTTTAAAGTTTACCATATGTATGTGAAGTCTTCATTTTTGAATGGTGGTTTGGAAGAAGAAGTCTACTAGGAACAACCGGAAGGATTCCAGTCATCAGGTCAACCAAATATGGTCTGCAAATTGAAAAAGGCTTTATATGGTTTGAAGCAAGCTCCCAGAGCTTGGTATGCAAGATTGGGAAAATATTTGATTCAGCAAGGTTTTAGCAAAGGTAAGATAGATAGCAATTTATATTTTAATATTGAAGATGATAAGATCTTGATAGTAGTTGTGTATGTGGATGAAATTATTTTTGGAGGAAATGAAACTATGTGTAAGATGTTTGTTGAAGAAATGCAAAAAGAGTTTGAGATTTCTATGTTTGGTGAGATGAATTTCTTCCTTGGATTGCAAATCAATCAAACAAAGGGATTTTTATTTCACAATCAATGTATGCAAAAGAAATGTTGAAGAAATTTGGGATGGATGGTTCCAAACTAGTATGCACTCCTATGGTAATTGGATGAAAATTGAGTAAGGATGATGATTCCCCTAAGGTTGATCAGAGAAAATATAGATCAATGATTGGAGGACTGTTGTATTTAACTGGTACCAGACCAACTATCATGCATGTAGTTTGTCTTGTGTCTATATTTCAAGAGGATCCTAAAGAAACACATTTTGCAGAGGTCAAGAGGATATTCAGATATCTAAATGGCACTCTGGATTATGGCTTATGATATCCTAGGGATACTTATTTTACACTAAGTGCTTATACAAATGAAAATTGGGTAGGTTGTGTTGATGATAGAAAAAGTACAGGTGGTGGTGCATTCTTTCTTGGATGCATATTGGTATCATGGTTAAACAAAAAGCAAGATTCAGTTTCATTATCCACTATAAAGGTTGAGTATATAGCTACAACATCTTGTTGTTCACAAGTTATGTGGATGAGATAGACATTAAAGGATATTAGAGTAATGTATGATGATTCCATATCTATTTTTTGTGATAATACAAGTGCAATTAATATTTCAATGAATCCAGTGATGCACTCAAGGACAAAGAATATATCTATCAGGTATCACTTTTTGAGAGAGAAGGTTATGGAGAATGAAGTAAAGCTTAAGTATGTACCTACAAAGGATCATATTGTTGACATATTTACTAAGGCTCTTCCTAAAGATACTCTTGAGTATCCCTGGGATAAGTTAGGGGTTATTTCCCCTCCTTTCTTGAACTAGATGCATATGGAGATGCATCAGTCTAGTGGATCTATGGATCTATCTTTCTTTTGTACTAATGTTTGGTGGCTACCTCTCAGGGGGAGTAGGTAGTGTCATGTGTTGTGATTGTGAAGTTGTTGGGTGTACTCCTAAGGGGGAGTATTCTATACTAGTAATGTTCTTGGTGACAAAGGGGGAGAACAATGTAAAACATATTTTTCCTTTTCCATTGATGTCAAAGGGGAGAGAAAGAATCATGTGAAAAAGTTTATCTACACAGGGGAAGAGAAAGTAAAAGTTTTCATGAGAAAGTGGTTATGTGTTGTTGTGTTGTCTTTGATGGTTTTTCACATCATGTGTTGCCATCAATGACAAAGGGGGAGATTTTTGCAAGTATAAAAGTGTTTTCATTGATGTCAAATGGTTGTTGTTTTCATTGATGTCAAGGTATCTGGTTATTGGCTGTATATTTTGAGGATATTGAGAAAATTGTAATAAAGAAGGTTTGCAGGTTGTACATGTATAGTTGAGATGTTGAAGAAGTGTTATGATTACATGGAGTTATCTTTATGTTTCTATGCTTGGAGGTGTTTTAGAGTGAAGTAATGTGCTAAAATGATGTCTATGGTACTTGGGTTTCAAGTGCTTTTGAGAAAATTTGATAAATAGGGAAAATAGTGTCATGCAGGTATTCAATGTATGCTCTGAGATGTGCTCCATATTGCTTATATGCTTGTGTGGTCCTAACATATTGTTCATGATTGTTGGTAGTTACTATATCCATAATTTGGGCTTTTAGATCATTGTACAACATGTGAACTATGCATTTTGGTGTGTTTGGTTGTGGTCTGGGGGAAATGTAATCACTCTGGATTTCTCTGAATTTTGGTTTCATGACTTGCAGTTCTAAGAATAAGTTGATAAGATCATGTTTAAGTGAATTTTGTTGTCCAGAAAGATTGGACTAAGTTAAGGATGTGTGTTCTTAATTTTTTTATGTGTTTTACATGAGTGTTGGTCGATCTTGTGTTAAACACTACTTACGAAGTTCATGGAAGTGTGTTGAGGCGTGTTGGGACTCATTTATGTCCTCATTAAGTATATGTTTGAGTAGTCATTCTAATTCCACCATAGAATGTTTTGGCACTAACCTAATTTGAATTTGTAAATGAAAATTGTATATTTCTGACTTTGGAATGGTTTCAAGGTTGAAGAAGGTATAAATACAAGTTGAGATGTTGGTGAATGGAAAGATAGATGCGAGATAGATGTGAGATAGTGTGTAATGTGAATTTGAGCAGATCAGTGCGAATTTCAAGTGTTGAGTTCCTGAAGGTAGAGAGCTAAAGGTGTACTCTATTTTTCAAGCATGTCTACAAATGTGTGAGTGAATTGTGGTGGAATCTCTATTGGATTGAGATAGTTTTCTCTTTGTAACAACCCTTTTCTATCTTCTTTGTAATTATGTGGCAATGAGTCCTCTAGGCAGTGAGCCCTTATTGGATAGTGTGTCATGTCTTGGCAGTGAGCCTTTCTAGCAGTGAGGCTTTGTATTCGTTTTGGAATTTCTTATATTATGAGCTAATCCTCATTGTGGTTTTTCCCTCATTGGGTTTTCCACATAAATCTAATGTTATTGTGTGCATGGTTTTACTTCTTTCAGTTTTTGTTTTTGCACTTAACAATCAAACATATTAGAAGAGTAAAGGTTTTGTGAATGCATGTAAATCTAACTTCTGGTGAAAGTTCTAAAGGTTAAAATTGCTACAACTAATTCACCCCCTCTCAATTGTCTTGTTCAACAATGAAATCATATTGTATTTTATATTTTTTACTAATTTATTTGTGTATAGGTACATGATAGCACATCATAATGTAGTCACCTTGATAGTCTTATTTTTACTATATATGAATAGGTTATGGGTTTGTTATACCTATATAATATCTCATCTTGATATTGCACAAGATCTGTGATGCAAGAGCATCCCTGGTTGTAAAACAATCTTGTATCAACCAAAAACATTTATTTTCTTGTAATTCAGTCTATAGTTGTCTCAGTAATTTCTTCCATGTTTTACCACATCATTGTCTCTTAGCTCGCGGAGTAGAATGTTGTCTCTCCACGAGGCCATCTTCAACATATCCAAATTTCAAGTGATTTGCATTCATTTGCAGAAATTTATCGCTCTCAAAATTTCATTGTCAATTCTCAAATAGAGCAATTAGGACCTAGCTTACTAAAAATTTGTTGTGTGAACCCTTTCTAGAACATGTGGAGCTTAATGGAACATCATACAAGTCATTTTAGGTCTAGATGAATTTTATTGGAGATCCACAATACATTCCATCTCCCAATGGGTTATCTTTTCATGTTCTTGGCCACTTACACATTTGATCTTGCATTGGGGTTGTAAGCCCTTGAGGCTGACACAAATCATAATTGAAGCTAGAGATTCATAATTAAGATCATTTGTAATCCATTAGGAAGGAAAATTGTTAGTTTATAAGTTCTCAGTTGGTAGTAGATAGGAAGTAGACAAGAAGGTCATAATAAGGCCTTGTGCCAATTATAATATCTTGTAATGCCCATGCAATAGGCTTGTGAGCCCTAGTCATTTTGCATATATATGGCATATGATGCATGTAATACTGCAAGTTATTAAATCAATGATAATTCATTTTTTTGAGAATTTATTGTGCTATTTCTATTGTGTTGAACTCTAGGCTACATGGTTGGATAGTCCTTTCTGCACCCTCCATCTGTGACTACACCAAGTGGTATCAGAGCAAGTTTTTGAGTCCTTTCGGAGAGAAGGCATTCCTTGTGGTGAACAAATCATCAAGGTAGCCTACAAGTTTTTTCAACTAAGCATTGACTGTGAGGCAGTTGAGACCTTGTAGCTAGATCATCAAATTGAGGCAGTTGCATCAGATTCAAGGGGAGAGATGTCACCAAGAAGAGTGTTTGTTATGGAAAATGTTTTTCGACGAATGGATGAAATTTTGGAGATGATGAGAGCTATGAAATTCTGGTTGGATGTTTTAGAAGAGGATAGGAGAGGTCTAAACACTAGACATGAGGCCAAAAGTGAAGATGAATTACATCATGTTGCAAATCAAAATGAATAAAACCTAGAAGAAGAAGATTCAAATCAGGTAAAGATGTTAAAAGATATTTCCAAGATTGATAAGAGACCTAGAATTGAAATTCAAAATTACGCAAGAAATTTAAACCCTAAGGAATTGGTTGATTGGATCAATGACATGGAAGAATACTTTGAGTATGAGGAAATTGAAGATCCGAAAAGAGTGAGATTTGCAAAAACTAAGTTAAAAGGACATGTTATATGGTGGAAATAGGTTCAATTGGATAGGAATGGGAGGGGAAAAGAGAAAATCACAAAGTGGGATAAGATGGTGACAAAGTTGAAGAATCAATTTATACATGTTGATTATGAACTTGAATCATTGAAAAGATTACAAAACTTGAGGAAAAAGGAGAAGTTTGTGAAGGAGTAACTAAAGAATTTTACAAGATGATCATTCGAGCTAGACGTAGTGAAGCAAGCAAGGAGAAGATTGTGCAGTACATTAATGGAATAAGAACAAACATCCAAGAAAAATTGAGCCTAGTGAAGGTGACAATGGTTGAATAAGCATACCAATTTGCACTAAAGGTAGAAGAAAAGTTAAATAAGAAGTTTAAAAAAGATAGAGAAGTGCAAGAGGGAGATTTTGGAGAAGTGGATCACAATCCAGAGAGAGAAGACCATACACAGAGCACAACAAGGATGGGAAACCCTACCACAGTGAAGAGAAGGATAATAATTCATATTGCAAATGAAGAGAGAACAGAAATTTCCACCACAGTGATAGAGGAGGTCATAATCCCTACAACAATGAAGGATATATGAGAGATGAAGAAAGATCTAAGAGGAGGCTATTTAGATGAACTTGTTTCAAGTGTGGAGGTAAAGGACATAAAGCATTTTAATGTCATCAAGAAAGTATCAGGAAGAGAACTGAGAACGTTGGAAGATCAGCTTATGTGGATGAAGAACATGTTAGATCCCCTAGTTTGGTTGGTAAACCAGAGAGAGGTGATTCATTAGCAATGAGAAGAGCTTTGATGCATGAAGAAGTGACTGAGGAACCACCATAAAGGAAGAATTTGTTCAGGACAAGGTGTAAATCCAAAGGAAAGGTATTTAAATTTATCATTGACAATGGTGTACTAATAATTTAGTTTCAAAAGTTATGGTAACTAATTTGAATTTGAAGATATTGAAACATCTAGAGCCTTATAAGATAGCATGCATTCAGGATGAACATAAGATCTTGGTAAGTGAGCAATGTTTGGTGAAATTTCATAAAGGATCATATAATGATCAAGTGTTGTGTGATATTATGCCCATCGATTCATGTCATTTATTGTTAGGAAGACCATGGAAATATGATAGGAAATCAATTCATGATGGAAGGAAGAATACCTATACTATGACTTCAAATGGTAAGAGCAATATATTAATACCTTTGGGAGAAGAGGACAAAAAGGAAGCTTGTGGCACGGCTAAACTTTGTTTGGTAGATGAAATGAAGTTTCTAGAAGGATTGAGGCATGAGAACATGTGTTTTACATTGATTCCAAAGAAGTGCAGTAATCAGGAGGCAAAGAAATCTACCGCAAAGGATGAAGAGCCACCACAAATAGAAGTAGCAGAACTATTGACAGAATATCAGGATATTATATAAAAAATGTACCAAATGGATTACCACTGGTCTGGAGCATTAGTCATCATATAGACATAATACCAGAATCAAGATTGCCTAAAAAAGTTGCACATAGGATGATACCTATAGAAAATGCAAAGCTAAACTAACAAATACAAGAATTGTTGAAGGGATTGATCAGAGAGAGCTTAATTCCATATGTGGTACCTATTTGTGCCGGAAAAATGGCCCCTTGTCATTTTCATGGCCTTTTAGATCTTGTTTCATGGTGTTAGATCTGTGTTGCTCTAATTCTATGTTGTATCATGGCTTGAACATGCTTATTTAGGTACTAAAACTCAAAGAACGACATATTGTGAAGGTGTTGTGAAGTGTTGTAAGACATTTCTACATTCTTCTAGACTCTATTTAATATGTAATTTACCTAAAAATCACTTTTTTACACATCAACAAGTCCTATATTGAAGTGTTGTATAGTCTTGTAACAAGCCTTCATGCTTTTCTAGGCACATCTCCTTATTTACACCTTTCTCATGCTTTATTTTGTCTCTTTATGCCCTCATATGCTTAATTAAGTGTATTTTTACATATTATCCCGTCATTATTTCCGACACTTGGTTTTAGGTCCTACGTGGGACCCATTCGCCGTGGGTGGCGAATGAGTCCCCCTTGGCCCCAAATTCAAAATATTTCAAATTTCCTTTTGGGATTTTATTCAAAATTACTTGATGTCGACCTATGATGAGGTATGAATAGATAGTAGGGCACAAGAATTGTATAAATAAGTGTTTTTCATCTCATTTTAAACCCCAATTCATCAAATTCACTTATCCACATATACATTCAAGCATTCAAGAATCCTACATCATCAATTGAAACAACTATTGAAGCACTTTGAAGCGGCCATTAACATTACTTCTAATTTACAAGATCAAGGATTTGGTGATTTAATAGCATTTTCATGTTGTTAGTTTATCATTTCCTTTGCATTTCACTTATTTCTATTGGGTTTGATTACCAAAGTGGGGTTTGACCAAGGCAAACCCCTATTTGCTAACCCTCCAACATTTTTCCCCTTTGCATGTGTCTTTGCAACTTTTGTTTTGCAGATTTGACAAGTTTAAAGGTGTTGAAAAGTGGAAATCAAGTCAACTAGGCTCTTCAAGTCAACATATCACTATTTCAAGCTTATTGAGTGTTTTCTGTCTATTTCTTGCAGAACTGACTCCAGCAACCCGACATTCAGACATTCCCAAATATGGTGCTGCAGAGTTGTCTGATTTTTCAAAAATCTAGGAGTGGACTGATTCGCCACCCTTGGAAAATGAGTCCCACCTGAAGTCTGAAAATCTGTATTTCGTTAGATCTCAGATCCCGACTGTCAGAAATCAGTTCTCGACACTTTTTCATCAGTAGGAGGACTGATTCGCCACCTAGGGCGAATGAGTCCCACTATGAAAACTAGTAAAATTCATCAGCATTCCAGATAGTCCAGACAACTCATATTTCATCCAGGTGCACTATGATTTCATCCATCTCTTTTTGTTCTACATATTTCTTTCAATTTCTCCATTTTCATAGTAGTTTGCATATCACAATGTGTTTTCAAACATAGCTTAAATTGCACTTTCGCATTCATTTTAGTTCATTTTAATCATTCAATTTTATTTAGTTAAGTTCATTTACATTATATCATATAGCACACATCCTAATTTGAGTGTTACATAAGCATTTTGGGACCTAAATCTCTCTCTTTCTAGGTGAAAAATCTTAGGAAGAGAGCAAGCATTCTTGGGTCCCAAAATCTATGTCACATTTTGGTGAACCTGACTTTTGAATACTTTGAAACTTATGATTGCATTTCACATCTTGCATCCTAGTTTTCATTTGCATTATCATTCAATTAGGGCATTGATTTGTTATTGCATTCTAGGACTTTCCATTTTGCATTAGTGAAACATTCATTTAGTTTTCATTTTTGCATTCAAATTCATTGAAAAAACTAAAAATCTGCATTCTGCATATGTACTTACATTTTTTAGACGATTTAAATCATTCTCCAAATTTTGAAAAACACAAAAAAATTGCATCTTGGGACTCATTCGCCACCCAGGGCGAATCAATCCCTCTACACTTTTTAGACAATAGTTATGTATTTTTTTTGGCATTTCCTGCATTTCTATTTTTTGTCTTTGCATCTTTATTACAGTTAGCAGATTTTCTATTATTTACATTCCAAATTCTTAGATTAGCTTGCATTTCCATCCACCCTTCCTTTGTGGTACTTGCATGAGTGTTTGGTGCCCCGTTGATAATACTTTAGTGAGAAGAAGTTCTAGACTCATGGCATCCCGCGATAGCACTTTAGTTGTGGACCTTGGGATCTCATGAGCTCCTACTCCTGGTATGGAAAATGGTGCATTAGGCCCTGACAATACCACTTCCATGCCTTCACCTTTCCATCCTATGCATGTTGACAATCAAAACAAATCCCTCTGGTAAGAAAAGGTCATTAACATTCATGAGGATTTTGCACATTTACAACAAGATTTGTCACTTGAAAACATTTCTACCATTGTTATCCCTGCTATTGAGAACCTTCATCGCTTAATTGAGAGTGATGATGGCTTGCAAGTGTTGAAACAAATTGCCACGATTTACAATAAACATGCCTCTTCAAATACCCAATCCGCAAACATTCCTGTAAGACAAGGAACATCTCAAGTTCCTCCTCCTTCAACTATAGCTTCTATACCCACCTACACCAATCCGCAAGTCCACACAACCATGCATCAACCTAATTATGTGGCTACTTCTTTCCCAATTTCCACTAGCATTCCTACTTCTTTTGTGGCATCGCAAGTCCCTTCCACCACTTTCACACCGGGCCCTAACATTCCTTTCACCTCCCCTAACATCACTTACACTCCATCACCATTTTCCCTTCCACCTCAACCTACTTATCCTGACCCTTTTATTACACAACTCCTTAACACTGTTTCATCCATGCAACACCAACTTTCCACCATTAGTCAAGGTCAAGCTGCTCCACCCACATATCTTGTCCACAGCAGCCCCTTATCATTAGAAATCTTACGTACCCTGATGCCATAAGGGATAGAAATGTCGAGGTTTGAGAAATATGGAGGAAAAGGAGACCCTATAAACCATGTCAATGCTTATACCACTTTGTGTAGACAAAACACGGATGAAAAAGTGACATATTTCATCTCCCGTTATCAATCCTTATACTCTCAAGTTGATGTCAAAATTCCAAATGCACATCTGCAGAAGATGTTTATTGAGAATTTGCACACCAATCTTCAAGATAAACTTACCATGATGAAATTCCCTTCATTCATGCATTTATGCACAACCTTATGTGATTATCAAAATTTGGTTTCAAGTCGTGAGTCAAAATCCACTTCTCGCCGAGTTAACAAACCTGAACATAACAATCCAAACCACAACAACACGCAAAACTTCTGCAAACCTAACGAGGCTTTTTACAGTTTAATCTACCTCCTCCACCCCAACCGCAACCAACTCAACAAATTCAAAGTTCAATGGCCGCTACTAAGACAATCATGCCTTATTCTTATGGCGATCTGAATAGACACTTCACCCCTTTACCTGACACCCTCCACCATACAAAGAACCAATTAATCCAAAAATGAATGCTCACCTTACCACCTGTTCACCCACTTGATCCCAATCAACCCTTACCACCTAGCTTCAAACCTATAGCTTATTTCCATTTTCATCAACAAAATGGACACGATACCGAACATTGTAAGCATCTTAAACATTTAGTTCAAGATCTCATTGACTCGGGTGAAATGACCATTATGGGTGTTAATGATCAAGGCAATAAGTTTGTTGCACCCCCTAACCAAAATTTGCAAATCTTCACCAACCCTATGCCTAAACACACCACCTCATTCATCAAGGCTAGTGAACCTTCAAATCCTGATGTAATGACTGTTGATACACACAACGAACAACCTGATACACCTCCTCTTGTTACCCAAGATGATCCTCTGGAAATGGTGGCTGTGATAGATGTTATCCCTCAAAAGGGCCAAACCTCTAAATCTCTTGATATCACTTTTTCTACTAAAGATATATTACAAAAACTTCCTGATGGTCCTCTCTACATAGCGGAAAAATCTATGATAAGCCCACTAATGGGATATTAATAGATCCCACTTGTGGCAAGAATGTGATCATAGAAGAGTTTCTTGTATTACATGAACTATATCAAAATGATTATAATAAACCGACTGCATGGATCAAGACACATACTGGTTTTGCATGCCCTATGATTGGATCGATTGCATCCCTTTGCAAATAGGACCTCAGATTTTGGACATAACATTTTCAATTATTCCACAATCTGACCAATTTCGTTTGAGGCTAGGTTGCTCTTGGCTTTTCTCAATGAAAGTGGTCCCATCAGTCGATCATAAGTGCTTGAAGTTTCCACATGGCAATGAGGTATTCACCGTACACCATAGTGGCTTTAATCCTTTATCTTCCAAAGGTAACTTTTCATTAGAATCCTTTTGGCCTGAACCCATGGAACCTCTCACCCCTCATAAATACTTCTTTTACATTGCTTATCAAAATTTTAAAGCCAAAAAGATTGTTGAATTATCTATTTGTAACACATCTTCGTCCACCTCTACTCATCCTATCCTTGATGAAACCATGATTACACCAGAATCTAATAATGAACAAACCATCAAACCTTCTGAACAATCTCCTCTTGACACTTCCCAACCATCGTCTAAACGCCCAAGAGAAAACGAAATAACTCCTGCCTCACATCCTCGTATCAAACAAGTATATAAAGCGAAAGAGAAAGTGGTTGATCCATCCTCTTCGGTTTCTCTTGCTTTTCCCCCTTCGGAAATAGAAGAACCTATGACGACTCAATCCACTCTTACACCTCAACAACTTCAATATAGAATTAAATGAAACTGTGGTGCTCAGGAACATCGTCGTCGTCGTTGTCTCCTGGCTCGCCAATCTCATATAGAAGACGATCAAGACAATCAACATCCACCCTTGACAGAAGTGCTAGCTGCCCACCTTCCCTCTCCTGACCGACCACATGAAATTTCAACCCAACAATTGCAACAAAATGAACTCATTCAACAACCAACACTCTTGATACATCTATCCTTAGAAATCACCCTTCGTCCTCCCGTCGTTATTAATCTTGATGATGACAATGAAGATGTGAAGATTTCTAACATAGATGAAAAAGTACACAATGATTTGAACTCTTTATTTTCATCTACAATGAGCTTAAATGATAAATCCTCTCCGCCAAGTGAAGAACCCGGTACAACTCCTAGTTTGGCACTTGCAATTCCTCCTTTAAACAGTCAATCACCTTTGAATTACATTGAACATGATTGGGAGGCGGATGACTTGATGGATGACTTTCATTTTCCTAGCTATCCTTTTTATCTTTTCCTTGACCTTTTCTTTTTCTTTTCATGTGCGTATCGTGTTCCCCCGTATCATGCGTTTGATGTTTCCTCTCCTTGTACACTTCTTCTATTCTTACCTTTATTCTTCTATTCATCGTGCTTGGTTTTGTTTTTTCCTTTTTGGGATCACACAAAGCGTAGAGAGACCCTATGTCTCTTCCATGTTGACCCAAATGGTCCTTGTCTTTTTCATTTTTGTTTTGTGTTTTCCTTTTGGGGATGATGCAAAGCGTAGAGACGCCCTATGTCTCTTCCATGTTGACCCAAACGGTCCTTGTCTTTTTCATTTTGTTTTGTGTTTTCCTTTTGGGGATGACGCAAAGCGTAGAGATGCCCTATGTCTCTTCCATGTTGACCCAAATGGTCCTTGTCTTTTTCATTTTGTTTTGTGTTTTCCTTTTGGGAATGACGCAAAGCATAGAGACACCCTATGTCTCTTCCATGTTGACCCAAACGGTCCTTGTCTTTTTCTTTTTTGTTTTCCTTTTGGGGATGACGCAAAGCATGAGACGAAATGTCTCTTCCATGTTGACCCAAAGCTCGTCTCCTTCATGTTTTCTCTTCTTTTTCTTTTTTTGTGGACAATGCAAAGCGTTGAGACTACAATGTCTCTTCCATGTTGACTCAAAATGGACTTTCTTTTCCTTTTCTTTCGCTCTCTTCGTGTCATTCTTCCAGTTCTATGTGTATTTGGGGAATGATGACAGTTTCCTCTTTCATAAAAATATTGCAGCAACGAGCATACTAACCCCAAATCCATAGATCCCTTATGTGTTTGGTGTATTTTCTTTTCTGTGGGGCAACTCCCTTTCTTTATTTTTCCTTGACATGATGCAACCTACCCTCGAAACATATGACTTGGCATAGAGCTTTCTAAGTTGGCTCTCGTGTCTTGTTTTCTTTTTGCTTATTCTCTACTTTCAATTAATTGCTCACAGAACAATGTGTCGCAATTCCTTTAAAGTGGGGGGCATACATTACCATAATTCATGTGCATTCATGCTTCTTAGTGTAAGTCTTGTCATTTACGTGATGTGTTTGTCACTTTGTGGATGGCATTGGGTGTGATGTCCTTTATAAGCATGATCTATCTTAGCATATTACATTCCTCTTTGTGGTTTGATGTGATGCACTGCATCCCCTAAGTTGTGAATATACTATTCTTTGATTGGTCCTCTCTTGGAGACATTAGACACAATGTTCCCTAAGTGACTGACCTTGCATAAAACTGAACAAGACTCCTTTGAACAATCTTTCACATTACATTATCACATTCTCATTCAGCCACCTTGCATAACACAACTTGCATGCCTGTGGTGCCATCCTATTTTTGTCTCATGAAGCTTAAATCGACATTTTCTTTGCGGCGCCTTGTTAAAGTTATCAAGCGGTATAGCTTTAGCATGGTTGAATGGGAAGCCCAACTAGCAGCATGACTTTTCCCCATAGCCAATTTTGTGTTTGTGAGTGCATACCAACTAGCGTATGTATCTTACTTTTTGGGCCTTCTCACCTCGCGGACAACTAGTTTTGTGGCCCCAGAGTGAGTACACATTCTCTTTTTCAAAATAATCAGCATAGATCTCTTTTCACAACTAGTTGGATTGACAATCGAAGCTTCATCTAATTCATTTCAACACTTGTGTGTTCCTTTGTCCTTATGCTTATTTTTCCATGGGATCTTTGTCTTGGGGGCTTGATCATCCCTCTTGATCGTTATATTCCATCTTGCTAGTGTAAGTGCATTTGAACCCTCCCCTCGATGTTCATGGCTACTTTAGTGTGAGTTTGAAGTTGGTTCATCCTCTCACTAAAGTGGGGGCTAAATGTGTCCTAGAAAAATGGCACCTTGTCATTTCCATGGCCTTTTAGGTCTTGTTTCATGGTGTTGGATCTGTGTTGCTCTAATTCTATGTTGTATCAGGGCTTGAACATGCTTATTTAGGTACTAAAACTCAAAGAACGGCGTCTTGTCAAGGTGTTATGAACTGTTGTAAGACCTTTCTACATTCTTCTAGACTCTATTTAATACAATTTACCTAAAAATCACCTTTTTACACATCAACAAGTCCTATATTGAAGCGTTGTAAAGTCTTGTAACAAGCCTTCACGCTTTTCTAGGAACATCTCCTTATTTACACCTTTCTCGTGCTTTATTTTATCTCTTTATGCCCTCATATGCTTAATTAGGAGTATTTTTGCATATTATCCCGACAAACAACATTAAACATAACATTATTTCCGACACTTAGTTTTAGGTCCTATGTGGGACCCATTCGCCATGCGTGGCGAATGAGTCCCCCTTGGCCCCAAATTCAAAATATTTCAAATTTCCTTTTGGTATTTTATTCAAAATTACTTGGTGTCGGCTTGTGATGAGGTATGAACGAATAGTAAGGCACAAGAATTGTGTAAATAAGTGTTTTTCATCTCATTTTAAACCCCAATTCATCAAATTCACTTATCCACATATACATTCAAGCATTCAAGCATCCTACATCATCAATTGAAACAACTATTGAAGCACTTTGAAGCAGCCATTGACATTACTTCAGACTTACAAGATCAAGGATTTGGTGATTTAATAGCATTTTCATGTTGTTAGTTTATCATTTCCTTTGCATTTCCCTTATCTCTATTGGGTTTGATTACCAAAGTGGGGTTTGACCAAAGCAAACCCCGATTTGCTAACCCTCCAACATTTTCCCCCTTTGCATGTGTCTTTGCAGCTTTTGTTTTGCAGATTTGACAGGTTTAAAGGTGTTGAAAAGTAGAAATCAAGTCAACTAGGCTCTTCAAGTCAACATATCACTATTTCAAGCTTATTGAGTGTTTTTTGTCTATTTCCTGCAGAACTGACTCTGACAACCCGACATTCAGACATTCCCAAATCTGGTGTTGTAGAGTTGTTGTCTGATTTTCCAGAAATCTAGGAGTGGATTGATTCTCCACCCTTGGCGAATGAGTCCCACCCAAAGTCTGAAAATCTGTATTTTGTTAGATCTTGGATCCCAACTGTCAGAAATCAGTTCCCAACACTTTTTCATCAGTAGGAGGACTGATTCGCCACCTAGGGCGAATGAGTCCCACTGTGAAAAACCAGTAAAATTCATCAGCATTCCAGACACTCCAGACAACTCATATTTCATCTAGGTGCACTCTGATTTCATCCATCTCTTTCTGTTCTGCATATTTCTTTCAATTTCTCCATTTTCATAGTAGTTTGCATATCACATTGTGTTTCCAAACATAGCTTAAATTGTACTTTTGCATTCATTTTAGCTCATTTTAATCAGTCAATTGCATTTAGTTAAGTTCATTTACATTATATCATATAACACACATCCTAATTTGAGTGTTACATAAGCATTTTGGGACCTAAATCTCTCTCTTTCTAGGTGAAAAATCTTAGGAAGAGAGCAAGCATTCTTGGGTCCCAAAATCTATGTCACACTATTATACTGGCACCAAAGAAAGATGGAGAATGGAGGATGTCTATAGACTCAAGAGAAACCAATAGGATCATTGTGCCAAGGATGGATGGTATTATGGATTATTTGAGTGGATATCATCAAATCAGAATCACAAAGGAGATGAATGGAAGATCACAATTAAGACTAATGAAGGGTTGTATGAGTGGTTAGTGATGCCTTTTGGATTGACCAATGCACCTATCACTTTCATGAGGTTGATGAATGAAGTACTAAAGAAATTCTTGGGTAATAATTTGTTATTGTTTATTTGGATGATATTCTAATCTTTAGTAAGACCAAAGAAGAACATTTGTGGCACATCAAATAAGTATTATAGAGGTTGAAAGAGGAGAAGTTGTTGATAAACATCAAGAAGTGTAACTTTATGAAGACAAATTTGGTGTACTTGGGTTTTTTCATTTGTGTTGAAGGATTTAAGATGGGTCCTAAGAATATTAGAGCAATTATTGAATGGCCTACACTAGTGAACAATGGCGAGGTAAGATCATTTCATGGACTGGTAAGTTTCTATCAGAAATTCATCAGGAGCTTTAGTAGCATTTGCCACCTTTGAAAAAAACAATGAGAGGAGATAGGAAAAAATTTAAGTGGAAATACAGAGCACAAAGAAGTTTTGAAATGTTGAAGTAAAAGGTGACCTGGAGCAACCAGTGTTAGCTTACCTTATTTTGATAAAGTATTTCAAGTTGATTGTGATGCCAGTGGAAATGCAATAGGAGCAGTGTTGAGTCAAGAAGGAAGACCTGTAGCTTATTTTAGTGAGAAGTTGAATGATTCCAGAAGGAGATATTTAGTTTAAATGATCAAGAGTTTTATGCCATAGTTCAAGCCTTGAAGAAGTGGAGACATTATTTGTTTCCTAAGGAGTTTATGTTGTATACTAATCATCAAGCTTTGCAGTATTTTAATAGTCAAGGTAAGTTGAAACAGAGACATATGATATGGGTTGATTTCTTGCAGAGTTACACCTTTGTGTTGAAGCATAGGAGTGGTAAGTCAAATAAAGTTGCAGATGCATTGAGCGGGAGAACGAGTTTTCTGACAAAAATGAAGAAGTATTGGGGTTTGACTAACTGAAACACATGTTTGAGGATGATCCATATTTTGCTAAAGCATGGAAGGCATGTAAGGAACCAATAGTGATAGATAGGAGTCAATGGTTGGATTATTTCATTTAGGAAGATATGTTATTCAAGGGAAATCAATTGTGTATTCCAAGGAGTTCGATGAGGAAGAATTTAATTAAGGAGAAACATAGTGGAGGACTATCAGGACATTTTTGGATAAATAAGACAGTAGCTTTGGTGAGTGAGCACTATTTTTAACCATAGATATATAAGGATGTCAAGAATTATGTTCACAATTGTATAATTTGTCAATTTGCAAAAGGGAGTAGTCAAAATATTGGATGTTATAAGCCTTTGACAATACCAAAGAGACCTTGGGAAGATATAAGCATGCATTTCATATTGGGATTACCAAGAATGATAAGAGGATATGATTCTATAATGGTAGCAGTGAACAGGTTTTCTAAGATGGCACATTTCATTCCTTGCAAGAAGACTAATGATGTTGAGCATGTTTTTGACTTACTTTTCAAGGAGATTGTGAGATTGCATGGACTACCAAAGAGTATAGTTTCAAACAAGAACACCAAGTTCATTGGATACTTTTGGAGGATATTGCGGAAGAAGATGAAGACCGACTTGAAGTTCAATTCAGCATATCACCCACAAATGGATGGAAAAACAGAGGTAATAAACAAGAGTTTGGGTAACTTAATGAGATGTTTGGTTGGAGATAAGGCAATAAATTGGGACATAGTTCTATCACAAGCAGAGTTTGCATATAATAATTTAGTAAACTGGAGCACATGGAAGACACCATTTGAGATTGTGACATCGATACATCCTAAAGGATTTTTAGAGCTTAGAGACATTAGTATGGAGAATAAGAAGGGTGTAGAAGTAGAAGAATTTGTTGGATTCATGGAAATATTGCATAGTCAGGTCTGGAAACATTTGGAGGACATGAACAATAAGTACAAGGAGCAGGCAGATGAGAAAAGGAGATAGAAGGAATTTTTTGTTGGAGATGAAGTTATGGTATATCTCAAGAAGGAAAGGTTCCCAATAGGAACATACAATAAGTTGAAGATGAGGAAGTTTGGACCATGTAATATTCTTGGGAAGTTTGATTCAAGAAATGCATATGAAGTGGAGTTACTAGAGACACTTGGTTTATCACCTATTTTCAATATCAAGCAAACATCTATGAGTATCATGAAGGATGGCCAAGTGACAGTAACAAAGAAGTTATCTTGGAGAAGCAGTTACCACATCAACCACCAAAGCAGATTGAGTAGATCTTTGACGTCAGAGTTAGGAGCACTAGGAACAAGTAGTACAAAGAGTACCTGGTTAAGTGGAAAGGTAGAATACTAGAGGATTCATCATGGATTTCTCAGGGCGAGGCGGACCTCTTTGGTTTTCCTCTATCTGTGACTGCACCAATCTGAATACTTGGTAGTTAGAAACCTAGCTATATTATGTCATTCATTATTTGCATGTAAACTATTTGAAAATATAATGATATAAGAGATCATTAAATGCTAATAATTTATTTGGAATGGTTGGTTATATTACATGTATACAATTAATGTAAATAATCTGATCTTCATACATCTCAAAAAAAGTAATGTAGATTATCTATAGTATACTGATTATGGTTTAAGGTAATTCTAAATGTATGATTTTTTACTAGCACTACAATATGTTCTAATAAATTAAGACTTTTATACCAATATAATGGCATAGAGAGATGTCTAGTATGGAGTTTTTATTACATAGATATGTATAATATTTTTTTCAGCTATGTCACTTGAGTGTTACCTATGTGATTTTTTTCCTTAGAGTTTCTAATATAGTTTTGTGTGTGAAGGTAGAAAGTTAAATGAGACTTTGGTCCCATAGGAAAGAAGTATGTAGAATTCATGTGGCAAAGGAAGCTATATAAAATCAGGTCAGCAAGGGAGTGTGATTCGAATGGGTTGCGATTTGTTTTTTTTTTTTAATTTTTGTTTACTTTTTGTTTGGAAAAGTTTAAGAAGTTTGACTCATGATTATATATGTATGTAAATTTCAATATGGAGTCAAAAGGTTTCTTTCTTCACAAAGTTATTGTATAATGTAGAATGCATTGAAACACTTGGAGGTAATTTTGAATACATGGAAATATTCAAGGTAAGTGGAAGGTATTTAGTGTTAAATTATTTGGTTAAGTACTATACTTCTATATATCTTCTACGATCATAAGTAGATATGATATTTCATGATATGAATTATTATGAGGATCTAATGTGAGATTAAATATTTTTCTTGTAGTCCAAAATGAAAAAATAAACATAACTAGCTTGATCATCACAAGGAATATTTTGGTTAAGTACAACACTTTTTGAAGGTTTTGTAAATGGGGTTGCAAGCTAAGTGGGCTTAACCTTGGGGAAAACTCCATGGTTACGCACACTTAAGTTGAAGTAGTACTGGGATAGGTGACCTCCCAGGAAGGCCCAGTGCTTCACCTCTTTGAGCCATCACCTACATTCAATGAGTGCTAAGTGGACCATTCATTTTCATGAGAGATGGGTTCTTGTGAACCACTACTCGTGAAACATGGGTCAATGAGTTTGACTCGAAAAACTATACAGTTGAATCCTGATAGAAATATCATAATTTGACACGCTATGGAAAATACCTCCTACTTATCAATTGATGAGCTAAAGGGGCTCTATAATTAATGGTTCGTAAGGCACAACACTTGTTGAAGGTTTTGCAAATGGGGTTGCAAGCTAAGAGGGATTAACCTTGGGGTAAACTCCATGGTTAAGCGCGCTTGAGCTGGAGTAGTACTAAGATGGGTGACCTCCTAGGAAGGCCCAATGCTTCACCTCGGTGAGCATCACCTATATACAATGAGTGCTAAGTGGAACATTCATTTTCACGATAAATGGGTTCTTGTGAACCACTACTCATGAAACATGGGTCAATGAGTTTCCCTCGAAAAACTACACAGTTGAATCTTGATAGCAATATCATAAGGTAGAAATAATCATTAAAAAACTATGGGGTTTTCTTGATCCAAGGGTTTGATTTCATTTTGTAAGTATTAATTTTATAATATGGAGAGCAATATATTGATATTTCAACCAAATTATTAATGTTTGCTTATGTTTATATTTGAAATTAAACTTTCTCCCCAAAAATATGATACACTATTGTCAAACTTTGACGTTCTTTGTGCTATGCTTATATTCATTCTAGTGGTAATATAATTTGTAAATAATTGTATGTTTATATGTTTTTGGTTCATACTACGTTTCTTATACTTGTATATAATAAATAGAGCAAGTTTGATACATTGATATCTAGGCGTTTAGATGAATGTGACAACAAAACTATACTGGTGCATGTGAACATTGATGTTTATTCCAAGTTGATATCAATGATGGGAAATACAAGCTAATTTTGATTGATAATGTGTGAGAACTATCAATACGTTTAGAATATGACTCAAGTATACCTAGTAAAAAATACAAAATATTAATTGTGGTAGTCAATCTCCTCTTTGTGGAATGAATTTATCCAAGGACATAATCCATATTATTATCAATTTTCATGATAATCTTTTTAATTTTATATGTCAAAGAAGGCTTCTTACAAGAAAAAGATTGTTTAGGGTTATGATACCAAAATGTAGTTCTACTTTCTCCAATATTTTAAGTAATAGTAGCATATTTAATATAATAAATATTAGAAATAAGATAAATTAAAAATATGTAATATTATCAAAATAGATATAAATAACGAATGTAAACTACAACATAATAATTTGGCAAGAATCATAAATTAAATAATTAACATAGTAAATTAAATAACACATCCACATAATTCAAATAGATTAATATCAAAATCATATATATATTATTCTCAATGTATTTTAACATCGATAATTTTTCAATACTTATCTAAGTCAAAGCACTTGGGAAGACCATTATCACCCTAGGAAAATTTTAGTTGCATTTTCCCTCATAACTATGACACACTCTAGGAGAACCCAATTATTATTCAAAACAAACACATATGCTTCCCTAAGCAACAACCCTGGCTAGGACAATCTTGAGTGTACACCATACTCCAAGTTTCACAAACATTGAGTTCCCCTTCTCCAATGCCCATAGTCCACTAAACCTCCTTCTTCCTCCTTTAATGATCTCCATGCCCTTTAAAAGTCTCACATAAATGCTTCATATAATTTTCAAGGGGTAGTTTCCAAATCATCACACCCTTGCATAAATGTGTTCTTTAATAATTATTTAATAAATACAGTTATTCCTCTCTTAAAAAAGGAATCTATTAAAAATATTCATTATTATCCACCCTTTTAACTAAAGGTTCATTATAGCCTTTATTTTATATCATCATTTTAATTCTAAAGGGATATTTCATAGAAAATAACTTTCTTTTCACTTTGGGAAAAAATCCCATAACAAGAGGCAAGACAAAACCCTTTACTATAGTCAGGATATAAATATTTGTGGTGATTTTTTTTGCCAAGAACCTCAACTAAAAGAATGAAGGGATAAGGGGAAATGGGGCCTCCCTTTCTTATACATATTTAGTAGCAAAGTGGTCACTCAAAGATTAATTAATTATAACTAAGAATGTAGGAGTGGTGTAATAGCTCATTAGGAGATTTAAGATCTTACCCTTAAATCCAAACTTTATAAGAACCTTTGATAAGAAGTTCTAGTTGACATTATCATAAGCCTTGGATATGTCAAGTTTCAAATTCATGCTCCATTTTTTACTCTTGTTCATGGAAGTGAAGGGTTTCATGAATAGAGACAACTACATCTAAAATTTGCCTCCCTGGAACAAATCTACTTTGATTAGGATGAATAATCTTATCAAGGAATATTTGAATCCTTAGCACCAACATTTTGACAAAAAAATTATAAATAGTGTTGCACAAACTTATGGGCTTGAACTCCTCCAAATTTTCGGCCCCATCTTCTTAGGTATAAGATCTAGGAATGTGTTATTTATTTATTTGATAAATTATCTTGAAACAAAAATTCCCAAGTAGATTTAAAAATGTCCATACCAACTATGTCCCTATAATTCTAAGAGAAATTGGAAGGGAAATCATTAAGACTTGGAGCTTTGAAAGGTTCAAATGATAAAATAAGTAATTTGACCTTCTCCTCAATTACATATTGTGTACCTTGGAATTTTACCCTATTCTAATGTGCAAAATAACTAAAAATGCAAGTGATAAAACACTAAGAACACTTCAATGATTAGCCTAAAGAGTGATAAAACAAGAAGGAAAATAAATGAGATAAAAATGCAAATCGATTATACCTTCCTTGTTGTTGAAGACTCCTTGGTTGGCCCTTGATTTAGATGAATTTGTATGCTCCTTAGATGGCTTTTGATGTTACTAAATGCAAGATCAACTTATGCAAAATGATTAAAGTGGATGACTAAATGATAGTAAAAGCTTGAGAACGCAAATTGGCAGCATAGGTTGCTCAAAATGAAAGTGTTGAAAATTTCCTTGAGGAGGGGGTATTTATAGAAGAATTTGGATTCTCTAGAGAATTCAACGGTTGAGATTCATCCAACAAGGTCAAGATGAAGGGCTATGGTGAGTTGAGAACTCACAAGCCCTCACATTTTGACATGTGGAATGTGAAGTGGCTAAGGGGAGATGAGGTGTAAGTGAGGTGGAAGAGAAGTACATGATGTGGAGGAAAGACAAGTACCTTGCAAGTACATTGGGAGATGGGAAAAATTTTGGGTGAATAAAAGTGAATTTTAAATTCACAATGATTGGAAGAATCTAGTAGATAAGACAATGTTCCCAAAAGTTGGGAGTTTGTCACATGTGACTTGATGTGACAAGTCAAATATTCTAGAAGATGCATAGGAAAAGGGGATTCTAGGAGGAATAAAAAGGAATTAAAAATTCCTTGGGGGATGGGAAGAGTTGACCAAGGTACTGATTAAGATTAATTAATCAGTAATTAGAAGATAAATGAGGATTAGAAGCCAACTTGCAAAAGTTGGAGGATGTGACACATCCTAATCAAGGATTAGGCATGTGCACATCCCTAATGAAAAAATTAGAAGATGGATTAGGATTAGATGAAAATGACATGTGAGGAATTAAATAAATGTATTATTTATTTAATTTATTTGATGAAAGGAGGATTAAAAGAGTAAAGTATTTAATTATTAATTAAATACCTTACGGATTTGGCAGAATTAAGGGTATTAATTAAATAATAGTAATATTACTTAATTAACTTAGATAAGAGAATGTTTAGATGAAAAGTGATAAATTTGGATAAATTAAGTGTCCAAATTTGGATGTCTACATTTTGCCCCTCTTTGGGATGGTGCTATGAAGTAGCATCATTTCAAAGAATATTAAAATATAGAACCTAGAAGAAGATGGTTAGATTGGGAAAGATGCCCCAGTCATCAAAGGATTGATTGGGAAAAAAGATGATGGGGGTGAAGATGAGGATGATGGATTAAGGATGCCCCCTCGAGAGGACATGCGGGTTGAAGAGAACATGGATGTGCTCTCAAAATGGATGAGATGATGAAATGGGAGATGAGGAAGAGGAGGAAAAGGGATGGATATGAAAGGATGAAAAGGCGACAGGAAGTTGGGAAGCACAAATGGAAGCAAAGACGAAGATGATGTTGCCCCAGTCAAGGGACAAGCCAAAAGGGGTTGATGATGGATGGAGTGTTGTCAATGAGGGAATGAGAGATCCCGAAAGAACATGAGGATAGGGAAGGATACATCCCAATGAGTGGTATTGATGAGGGAATGATACATCCCAAAACACCACTAAAGGATAGGGAAGAGTACCTCCCGATGATGATGATGAAAGTGTTGTTGACGAGGGAAGGATACATCCCAAAACAACACCGAAGGGATATGGAAGAATACATCTGGATGATGATGATGAGTATGAGGATGATTGGATCAAGGCTTGTAACAAGACTGGGAACAAGACCAAGGATATGATTAGATGATTTGGGCTAAATGGAATGGATGGGGATTGGATAGAGATATGAGATAAGGATGAAGGATGAATGGATGGGGGATGCATGCAAGATGATAAAATGGAAAATGAAATGCAATCCTAATGCAATTTGCCATCTTCGGAGCACTGATTTTTGCTATAGCATAAGACACCAAGTGCCAAGGTATGTGGAACCAAGGCGTATTAGTGTCTAATGCATGAAACAAACACAACAGACAAGAAGGCTATCCCAACACCCCAAAGTCAAGAAGACCTTGGTCGGGCCAGGTATTGAGATAACCACAAGCACAAGAGGATGCCCCAACGTAACACAAGACCGTAAGGATCTTGGTGGGTACTACGTGGGACAAACAAAAGATCAAGATATGCCCCTATGTTGACCAATCAAAACACACCATAATATGATGGATCATGGCAGCCTTGACAAGTGATGATAGGGAGCTCAAATGATAAACAAAAGCCCAAAAGCAACAAAAAATCGCAATCAATTTCAAATGTCCTTTGCCATAGGATCAAGGGGATAGGTGGGATTGATGAGGTCTGTTAGGAAGGATGCATCCTGTTGAGACCGATGATGGGTACTAAGCTAAAAGATCAATATGACGTGGGATGCTCAAAATTGAGTGGATCTCATGATACAAGTGGATCTTGTTTGTTAAGAACCAGCTCGATAAGGGCATAGCTTGACGACACAACACAAGGGAGACAAGACATGAGACTGACACACCCTAAAGACCTAGGGGCTCGGGGGCCGATCAAAGATTAGCCTTGCCTACGTAAAAGTGCAGAGCCCTCGTAGTTCGATAAAAGACTGATGACTGACCATGGATAATAGTGGAAAGAGGATGATGAAGAACGATGATGGATGACAAAGACCAGACCGACAAAAGTAGAAAGGTTGATGATAGGTGATAAAGGAGTGGATGGGGAGAGCAGAAAGACCAATGATATATGATAGAGGAACAGACGGACAAAGCCCCGGGGGTGGATCAAATGATCAACCTTGCCTACGTGAAAGCGCAGGGGCGACGTGGTTCGACCAATGACAAATGACAAATGATGGGTAAAGGATGATGAGATGATAGAATAAGTGGATAAAAAAGATGGGACCGATACGACGAGAAATGATAGAGTGATGAAAAGTGATAGACAAGATAGAGTGATGAAAAGTGATAGAGGATTAGAAAGATGTGTGAAAGAAGCAGGAGTGATGACGATTAGATAGATGGAAGTGGATTGCATGGGGAGAAGCCTATAACCAGAGACCAATGACAAGGGATGATGAGATGGGATGAAGGTAGAGAGAAATGAATAGGGAGATAGGGATGGGGGATGAAAGGGATGGGGGATAGAGGTAGGGATGGATAGGAAGATAAGGATGGGGAGATGGAAAGGATGTGATGGGGGATGGATATGAATACAGGGATGGGGGTAGAAGAGATTCGATGGATTAATAGGATTGGTTAGGTAGATGGATAGATGTTAGGATGGATGGAGAAGAATAAGGAGGTTAAAAGGATTGTTTGGATGAATAAGAAGATTGGGATGGGGAGATGTAAGGGATTGGTAGGAAGATAAAGATGGGGATATCAAAGGGATTGTTTGGATGGAGGAATAGGAGGATAAGGATGGGGATATGAAAGGGATTGTTTGGATGGATGGATAGGAAGATAAGGATGGGGATATGAAAGGGATTGTTTGGATGGATGGATAGGAAGATAAGGATGGGAAGACGAAACTTTAGATAGGATTGATGAATGATGTCTCCAAGGACTTATGTCACAAAGGAAGTGGATGCCCCCACTCTAGATATGTCATGTGTGATAAGGAAAAAGGGGTGAAAGACCAGTGGATGGGAAGATAAAGGGGATAACTGGAGGAGGATAGGATGGGTGGTCGAGGGAGTTTGATGAATGAAGGTAGGATGCTTGAATAAGGAAGGGATATTGATGGTAGCATGGTAGATAGACAAAGAAGGTAGATGGATGTGGATAAGGAATAGGATAGGGGGTAGGTGTATGGTAACATGATGGGTGGACAAAGAATGTGACAATGTAGGGATGAATGGAAAGTATGCCAACAGGTGTCCAAAGCATGTATATATGTTTGCTCCTAGCTATATCAAGATCACAAGGAGGATGGAGGGATCGAGGTGAAGGATGTGTAAGATAGGTGGGATGAAGGAGGTGGGTGAAAGGGATGTAGGTGCCCCCAATTGCAGAAGTAAAATAGATAGGGGATTTACGCATGATGCCTGTTTACCAGGTTTTCATCATGGCACTTATCCAAGGCGCTGGTTTTCCAAGTTTTCACCATTGGACAAATGATTTCTCTTTACTATTTTATTTTATTTGTTTGACAATTTTTTTGCTTTTTGTATATATGTTTTGGATAGAATGTGGGTGGGGATGGATAAGTATAGGGAGGTGGATAAGCGGATGTGGAAGGCATGTGATAAGGATATGGATGAAGGACTCAAGCATCAAATTCCATATGAAGTATTAAGAGCCCATGTTTGAAGTGACTATTCGATGTTGGTACAACCTTAGCTATGACAATGGAGGAATTATGCAAGGGCAGGTATTAAAGGGATTTGATGGGGGAGATGTGTGGGATAATGGATGGGATGTTGGAAAGTGTATGGATGGAATGATGGAGTAAACATATGATGGGGAGGTGTGTTCAGGACCAACATTGGCACATGTGGTGGGGGGTGTGAAAGGATAGGAGGATTAATGGTTGGATGATGTGGGGATAATGGAGGGTGTAATGGAGGATGTAGAGATAATGGAGGAGAGGTGATAGCAAATTGTGGGACATAAGGACCCAAAATGGATTTAGGTGATGGAGGATTTACATGATTAGCTTTTGGAGTAGCAACTTTGGATGGTGTGATAGATGCTTCATTTGTTTTCTTTGGGATCCACATGGTTTTTATTTTTGCTTTGGTGGGCCTTTGTGACCTATGGATTTGATTTTGATATTGGATTTGATTTTTCTTTTCTTTACCATGTCTTTTAGAGGGGACATGAGGAGCTTTTGATTCATGTGGATGTTTAGATTTATGAATTTGTATTTTGGCATCCAAAGTGCTTTTAGTAGTAATGGGATGGGTGTGCATGGATGGATGATGTGGAGGGAATACGAATGGAGGGATGGAGGTAGGATTTTGAGGATGATACGTGGATGGATGACGTACGTGCCTTTGTTGATCCTGATTAGGGAATATGAGAGTGGGATAGTTATGATGGGTGACATGGATAGGTGATGGATGGATAATAGGATGAGATGGAGGAGGTGATTTTTGGATAGAAGGGCCCAAAATAGACTTAGGACCTGGAGGATATGTGATGGGGGTCGAGGGAACGTATGGACCCAAAATGAATGGAGCGGATGAAGGAGGAATATGGATGGTTGTTTTGAAGTGATATGATGGAGGAGGGGGGATGGCAGCAAACGATCTAGTGGAGTTATGGGAGGAGCCTCTTATCTTTTTAGAAGAGGATTGGGGAAGATGTGTGGAGCTTGTACCAACATTCTTGGGTTGTGAGTTGTGAGTAGTACATCCAAGACCTTGCTTATACAAATGTTCTTTAGCTTGGATGGGCTCTATAATACCTTGCTCATGAAGGCCTAATCCTTTTCCTTGATAGTTCATTCTCTTGAGCATTCGATCTAGGACAAGATTTTTGTTATTCTGGAAGAATGATGCGAGTCCATTATTAGGTGGAAGAGGAGGGTTGGTGTATATGCTTTGTTTTTCTTTTGCGAGGAGACCACCATGGAGGAATGTGAAAGGACCAAGTGGATATGCAAGTGGTGTGGGGATAGCATTTTTAGGTGATGATGGGGGATCATGAGAAGGAGATGATGGGATAGCAGCATTTGGATGGGTGGTAGCGGGCTAATGTGATGGGGATGGAGATGGAGCGATGGAATCTTGAATGACAAGAGGATCATGGGATGGAATGGATGGGGGACTGTGATCTTCAAGTAGATTAGATGGGATGGTAGGATCTTGATATGGAGAAGGGGATATGTTGGCATGCTTTCGATCAGGCTCTTGGCATGACTCATCATGTGTGGGCGGCCTGATAACGGAGTGTTGGAGGGACCCTTCAAGTGGGGGAGATGGGAGTATGGAGGATTCATAAGGTTCATTGGAATGGGTTTTGGTGCTACTAGGAGTGGGAGAAGTGGATTGAATTTTGATATCTTCGATGGGTTGGGTGGATCTAGGAGTAGAGGGAGTGGATTGGACTTCGGTGTCTTCGATGGATTGGGTGGATCTCGGAATAGGAGATGGGGTTTCAATGGATTTAGTGGGTTCAATGGTTTCAACAGTTTGAGTAGTGCTAGGGGTGGTAATATCAATAATAGGTGTGGTATGGAGAAGAATCTCATCACTAGTGATCGTGGATGATGGATTGGGATGGCATGGTTCCACAACTTCAAGATGTGGAGTTGGGGATGGCTTCTTTGTTACGAGTCCTTGGAGAACTTCCGAAATGAGAGATTTGCATATGGTTGGCTTGGCTGGGGTGGTAGAAATGGGTGAGGGATTATGGATTGGTGGATTAGGGTTAGATGGAGGAATGGGATTGAATGTAGGACTATGAGTAGATGGGAGATTAGGATTGGATGGAGGACTAGGAGTAGATGGATGAATGGGATTGAATGGAGGACTAGGAGTAGATGGATGAATGGGATTGGATGGAGGGTTAAGGTAAGGATATTGGAGTGGTGAATTAAGATAGGGGGAGATGGATTGTGGATTAGGAAAAGAGGATATAGGTGGTGTAGTGGGACAAGAGGATGTGGGGGATGGATTATAATAAAGGTATTGGGATGATGGATTAGGATGAGGAGACATGGATGTAGGATTAAGGTAAAAGGGTGCGGATGTAGGATTAGTATGGGAAGATTGGGAAGGAGGATTACAATAAGGGGACATGGATGGGGAATTGTAATAGGAGTATTGGGATGGAAAATTAGGATAAGAGGATGTAGATGTTGTATAAGAGAGGGTGATGTAGATGAAGGACCGACAAACAGGGATGAAGAAGATCACTGGATATCCATTGTCAAAGGTAGCACCAGGGAGCATGATTAGGCATGGATGAAGACATGATGGGATAACTGGAAGGGGTGATTGGATTGTGGAAAGTGGGTGGAGAAAGCTTACTAGTGACGATAGCATCAAGGGGATCTATGTCATATTCTTCTTGATTGATAAGACTTTCGTTATCGTTATCGACATAATTAGGGTTTCCCTTGACCACTATTGATGGAGGATAAGGACTCATGATGGTGAAAGGATAAAGAGGATGGATAAAATATTTTGGATGGGAACGGATTAAAGCTCAAATCAGGATTTAAGTCAAGCTTAGATCAGGATTGGATTAAAGTTCAGATTAGGATGATTGGATGATGCGATGGGATTGATTTTGATTTTAATGGGATTCGATAGATGGATGATTGGATCGGGTAGATGATTTGATGAATTTGATTAAAGTACTAGATCCGTTTGATTGGATAGGATCAAATGATTAGATGATGTTGATTGGATAATTGTGATTGGATGAACTTGATAGGATTGGTGTGCTTGGATTGATTAGATGATTGTATGTATTTGATTAGAGGAATGGATTGGTTTGATTAGATAGGAAGAAACAAAAGGTACCACTAGATAGAGCTCGAAAAATTGAGTAATTTTGGTTTTTGAACAAAGTTGATCTGATGCACGGTTTGTAAATGACAGCCCTGAGAAGTTAGGGGCATGTCCACCCTATAGTGTGGGGCGTGGCCTCCCCTAAATGGTCAAATTCTTGATAGGAAGAAACAAAAGGTACCACTAGATAGATCTCAAAAAATTGAGCAATTTTGGTTTTTGAATGAAGTTGATCCGATGCACGGTTTATGAAATAGCGGCCCGAAGTTAGAGTTGCTTCCACTGCTACTTGATAAATCAAAGAGACACTTCCGCCTTTGCGATGCATCGGGGCGCTACCTTCTGCGATGAAATCAGGTGCTTCCACCTTCTGCCCGGCAAAGCAGGCTTGGTTTTGATAGCAGTAGTATGGAAAGGACTCAAAATGATAAAATAAGGCCAATGTATCAAAGATTTCATGGGTTTTTCATAAGAAAATACTTCAAGCAAGCACAATCCTATGATTAATGTTAAGGGTATGGCCAGGAAAGGTCTTAATCTAGGATGCACAAGGCTTCTAGGGAGTCTTTGATATACTCTTGGTACGTGAGGCACAACTGTGAACACCAGCCCGTCCTGGCGTGAGTTGAAGACACTCAGCGAAGTCTTGAAAGGCTCGGACCAGCTTTTCGCGTCTGTCTGGGTATCACCCCTAAACTTGACGCTCTACAATTGACGTGGTGATTGAAATTTTACAACTTCGTTCTCCCCTTTATGCCCACGCCGATGCGGCGTGGTTGAATCGTCCTGGGGTGATGAAATCCCCAAGCAGGTCCCACTAGAAAGAAGACACTAACCGTTTCCAACTACTCCCCAGGCTCACACGAAGTGCAAGGGGAAAGTGAAAAAAAATTAATGCCCCCTTGGGTGACACAAGAATAAACAATCACAGCAAGCAATGAAGTTTACTCCCCCTAATTAGACTATGTTCCAAAATAACAAAGATAATTTTCAAAAATCTGATCAAATAAATGGCCCTACAAACAAATGTTAGCTATCTTATTCTTCGTTCTTGGTCAATTACACCATAATATGCTGCAAAGCGTTAGCAAAAAACACCAATATCCTTTCCAAAACAATGTTAGAGGGTTACTACTTGAAAATAGCAAAAAACGAGAGCAAAAACGAAGCTAAAATGACTGTTTTACCTTCCAAACTGTGATGTTTTGGGGTGTAGCTGTCTTTCTGCGGTAAAACAGGGGCGCTTCCACCTTTCTGCAATAAAATAGAGGGCGCTTCCGCCTTTCTGCAGTAAAATGGGGGCGCTTCCGCCTTTCTGTGGTAAATCAGAGGGCGCTTCTGCCTTTCTGCGGTAAAACGGAGGGCGCTTCCACCTTTCTGCAGTAAAATGGGGGCGCTTCCACCTTTTTGCGGTAAATCAGATGGTGCTTCCGCCTTTCTGTGGTAAAACAGGGGCGCTTCCGCCTTTCTGCGGTAAAATAGAGGGCGCTTCCGCCTTTCTATAGTAAAATGGGGGTGCTTCCGCCTTTCTGCGGTAAATCAGAGGGTGCTTCCGCCTTTCTGCGGTAAAACGGGGGTGCTTCCGCCTTTCTGTGGTAAAACAGAGGGCGCTTCCGCCTTTCTGCGATAAAACAGAGGACGCTTCCACCTTTCTGCGGTAAAACAGAGGGTGTTTCTGCCTTTCTGCAGCAAAATGTTAGGGGAAAAGAGCCTTTCAAAATGAAAGGGCGTATCCGCCCCTCTGTAGGAAACTTTATCAGATTTTTGGAAAAGAAAAAGTTGTATGCCCTACTGCAAGAAAGTGTTAGAAAAGATCTTCTAAGCAAAATGATGTATACACCTATCTATAGAAAACTATTAGAAAAAATGAAATTTTCAGATATAGGGCGCTTCCACCTTTCTGCAGCAGACAAGAGGGCGCTTCTGCCTTTCTGTGGTAAAATAGAGGGCGCTTCCGCCTTTCTGCGGTAAAACAGAGGGCGCTTCCGCCTTTCTGCGGTAAAACAGATGGCGCTTCCACCTTTTTGCTATAAAACAGAGGGCGCTTCTGCCTTTCTGCGATCTGTTTCTGCAAAATACTTAGCAAAAAAGAAGGTTAAATGTAAGAACCCGTTTGTGGGTCCCACCGGGCGTGCCAGAAATGTGTACCTTGGAATTTTACCCTATTCTAATGTGCAAAATAACTAAAAATGCAAGTGATAAAACACTAAGAACACTTCAATGATTAGCCTAAAGAGTGATAAAACAAGAAGGAAAATAAATGAGATAAAAATGCAAATCGATTATACCTTCCTTGTTGTTGAAGACTCCTTGGTTGGCCCTTGATTTAGATGAATTTGTATGCTCCTTAGATGGCTTTTGATGTTACTAAATGCAAGATCAACTTATGCAAAATGATTAAAGTGGATGACTAAATGATAGTAAAAGCTTGAGAACGCAAATTGGCAGCATAAGGTTGCTCAAAATGAAAGTGTTGAAAATGCCCTTGAGGAGGGGGTATTTATAGAAGAATTTGAATTCTCTAGAGAATTCAACGGTTGAGATTCATCCAACAAAGTCAAGATGAAGGGCTATGGTGAGTTGAGAACTCACAAGCCCTCACATTTTGACATGTGGAATGTGAAGTGGCTAAGGGGAGATGAGGTGTAAGTGAGGTGGAAGAGAAGTACATGATGTGGAGGAAAGACAAGTACCTTGCAAGTACATTGGGAGATGGGAAAAATTTTGGGTGAATAAAAGTGAATTTTAAATTCACAATGATTGGAAGAATCTAGTGATAAGACAATGTTCCCAAAAGGTGGGAGTTTGTCACATGTGACTTGATGTGACAAGTCAAAGATTCTAGAAGATGCATAGAAAAAGGGGATTCTAGGAGGAATAAAAAGGAATTAAAAATTCCTTGGGGGATGGGAAGAGTTGACCAAGGTACTGATTAAGATTAATTAATCAGTAATTAGAAGATAAATGAGGATTAGAAGCCAACTTGCAAAAGTTGGAGGATGTGACACATCCTAATCAAGGATTAGGCATGTGCACATCCCTAATGAAGAAATTAGGAGATGGATTAGGATTAGATGAAAATGATATGAGGAATTAAATAAATGTATTATTTATTTAATTTATTTGATGAAAGGAGGATTAAAAGAGTAAAGTATTTAATTATTAATTAAATACCTTAGGGATTTGGCAGAATTAAGGGTATTAATTAAATAATAGTAATATTACTTAATTAACTCAGATAAGAGAATGTTTAGATGAAAAGTGATAAATTTGGATAAATTAAGTGTCCAAATTTGGATGTCTACACATATTTACTAAGTCCATTGAGAAAAGATGATCTCATGGGATATCAATCTTCTCAAGTAATTCAATCTTATGGTTCTTCATTATATGAATATGGTCTTTTGTTCTTAGGTGCTCATTTTGTTTGGGCCTTTAGTTTAACATTCCTATTCAATGATCATGGATGAAATTTTTGAATGTGTTGCATGATACACAAATGGTAGGGTACTTTAGTTCTAATAAAATTTGTAAGAAAAGGGGAGAGAGATTTATATGAAAATAATTCAAGGAGGATCTTATCCAACATACATATTAATGTACCACCTACCAACAAATTGAATGAGAATATGTTCTTCCTCCAATCCCATTATAACCTTCACTTGTCTCCCATCAATTTGGGAAAGTGTGTTTAAAAATTTCATTAGGAGTTTTCTCAAGGTGCAAGATAAAGATTACATTTATGCTAGTGATAAGATAAAAGAGTATGCATACTTTGAATTCATCACACAACATGATCAAAATTAATTTTATAAGGAGTAATTAGGTTACACAGATTTCCTAGGAATATTACTAGTGATAGAAATAGTTGATGTGTTAGTTGCACCTCATGGGGATTATCCCATTTAATACGTGTTAAACTTATCCCTAGCACAAGTTATTAGCTACAAGCTATCAAACAAAAAATGGTGAATTAAGGTTGTAGGAATTTTGAAGGAATATATTTTATAGTAGAAATCAACAAGGATTGAGTGCTTTTACTTGAGAGAAGGTAGTAAAGTGTTGCTCCTATGGGTAATAAATGTCATCATCACCACAAGGATGGAAATTTTGGGATATGGAGCCATCACAAATCAGCTAGTTCATGGGTAGAACCTACCTATAAAGGGTGTTGCTTGGGATAAGGAAGGAGTTCTAAAACATTTGAATTTGCATTGCTTGAGGGTAAGCAATTCTAAGTGGGGAAAACTTGTTGTGTCCTTTTTTGTAATAATCTAGATTATGAACCAAATTACCCATTTCCTATTTTTTGCATCTCCCTTGGTCCCATGTGTTTTTTTTCTTCCTCTTATTTCCCCCAATGTTTGTATAAGGTTCCCAAAGTCTTTGAGTTTGAAGGTGTGATTAGTCTTCTAAGTGTTTATGAATTGCCAAAGTTTCAAAGTCCCTATCCAAGTATGCTTTCATATCTAATTAAAACCTTTCCTTGGTCCCCATCAAACTTTTTGAATTCTTCATCATGTCATGACTTCCATCCTTCCCCCACTCTTCCTCTATATTTATTAGATTTCCAGACCTATCTTTATCTTTATGCTCGTTGCTCAACTCCTAACACCTCAACCTGTGTTATGAGTCCTATGGACCCCTAATCCTCAATATTCCTATCTCTATTTTTGTTCTCTCATGATGCCCCAACATGTTTCATAGTATCATTAATGATCGATTTTGGTGCCATAAATTTCAAAAGTGACACCTTTTCCTACCCATGATCATTGTTCAAATGTGGAGTTTCAAATTTGCATTGTGGCTTGCCAAGTATTGTTGTGACAGATATAAAGGGGTGAATATGTCCATTCAGGGGGCATCTACACTTAAAAAAATCCTTTCAAAATATATTTTGAGCACACATGTTCAACTATGTGGATATAAGGATGCAAACTCATAAATCTATCAAAGATCAAAGGACAAAATCCCTTTGATTTGAAAGGTCTAAGGATTCCACCCTTTGGTTGGAGGATGGTCTCACTTAGAAGTCACATTAAAGGTTTATTTTTTGTGGATTTAGTTGCATTATATTGTTGTTGTTTGTTATTTGTCATCAGTATTACTCATAATATTTTATTTTTGTTATATTTGTTGAAGTTACAACCTATGTTGTATGTATTTTCATATTTAGTGTAATAAGGAAAGGATCGAGAGTTATATTTGTTATTTTTTGGACTATTGTTTAGAATGCAATGATAATAATGGATTATTGTTATTTGTTTGAATTTGAGTTAAATTTTAAAACTTTATATTATTTGTCCCAAATACTTAATATTTGAAAGGAGTTTAAGATTAACTTAAATCAAACTTGCATAATTGTTTTTCTTGGGACATTACAGTGTGACATCATAGATCTTACATACCCTTCCAATTTTTCATGTTATGTTTTGGTCTATCTTTAGTGCTTGTAACCCTTAGCATTTTTTTAGGCTCATTTGTCCCATAACTTAGCCTTTTCTTGCCCTTGGTACCAAATTGTGTTTATGTTTTATGTTTTCTTTATGTAAACCAATATCTTTTCTATACTTACTTTATGTTTCTCTTATTTTTTTAGCTTTTAAAAATTTGATGGAAAAATTGATCAAATTGATCAAAGAGATCAACTTTTGATTACATAGCAAGATTGCAGAGAATTTGCAACAACTACCACAAAAATACTTACTAGAAAGAGTTTGTATGAGTAACGATAATTATAGTAGGTAGATCAAAAGCTAGACATATTTTGAGGCATTTTAAAACATACCCGGATTTAGCAGCGCATATATCAAAACAGTCAAAATTAACATATACTCACTTCATATTCCTCCATTTGACAACACTCCACTGAATTTTCCCCCTATTGTTCTTGCATTGGCACACCATTCTGATTTGAGGATGAAGCTTGTGAATTAACAGTCACATTGATATCCAGAAGTTGATGAAGAGTGTGATTATCCATTGGAGGCTAAGGAGGAAACACCTTGAGGGCACTCAGGCATGAGCAAGAAGGAGACCGCATGAAATTTCTGTTTAAAACTAGCAGCAACATCCTCACCAATTTCATGAGAGTTTTGATTAAGAGCTCTATTCAAGAAATTGGAGTTGACACATAGCACCTTTTGTGCAGAAGAAAGTTCCTTGGAAAGATGCCACCCGCATATCCTTGGCCTTTCCAAAAATAATAGGCCAGAGCACTTCTTAGAAAAGCATTATTTCCCAGGAAAATCCCTCTAACTACTTTGATTGTAACTTTCTCCACAGATTCAAAACATTGCAACATATCCATCAAATTTGATATTAAAATTGAAACCAGGTTGGAAGGAAAAATCAACCTCTATGCTTGTGGGTGTAATATTTCTTCCCCAACAATATGCTTGATGCACTTGTAAACACTAGGACAGTTTACTTTGAAAATGTTCTTCAATTGCTCTCGGTTGATGCACCTTGAGAAAGGTCTTTCCCACGAAAGAACAACGAATGGGGCTTTATAATTCTTGGGAAAATACTCCATCTTCGTCACTGTGCACAAGAAAAGGAAAAGCAAAGTATCTTCTAACAACAGCCACAAAGGACGTCTAGCAGAACCCTGTTGCAATTACAGGATACCATCTCTGGAAAATAAAGCCTTTGTACTTTTCTAAACCACCACCCACAATGCACAAGGAAAACCCTACTGTATGCAAAACAAACACTGCAAAGAAGAGAGGAGCCTGCAAATACCACCCAACACCTATAGCTCCAAGAGCACCACCTGTAGACACAAAGAAAACCCACTGCAAGAAGAGACGAGGCTGCGAATATCACCCAGTACCTATAGCTCCAAGAGCCCCACCCATAGACACAAAGAAAACCCTATTGTATGCAAGAAAAGGACCCACGCAGAATTTGGCAAACTACCACCTTAAAAGCAAAAACATGAAGGCACACTTGGAGTGAGGTGAATGAACGGAGAATATGGCTAAAATGGTTGTCATTTCAGCATTAAAGGTTTGCATTTTCTCACGACCCACCATAATATTTTATTAATTATCATAAATATAGATATATTTAGGCCAGGAGAACACACATTTTTATTGCCTCATTCAATATTTATGAAGGTTGAAAGACCAAATAGGAGCTTGATCATTCATAGAAAGATCCTAACTAGCTTTGTACCTTCCTCCTTCTCTTAGGTATAGGTTTATTGAAGCTTAAAATCACATAGAAGTTTGGTTTCATTTCTCTCATCTTCTCTATCATATTATTTTTCTATCCATTTAATATTTTTTGTACATTGTCATAATTTCTACTATATCTTGGATTATTTTTGTTTAGTTGTTTCATTATCTTAGTGTAAAAAACTAGATTTTTGTATGGGATTTTATATTTTGCAATAGTTTTAGAAAATAACATATGACCTAGATTATAGTGCATCATGCAAATTCTATGCATTGTGGTTGTGTTCTAGGAAATGAGCTCCATCTTTTGGTGCCAACTTCCTTTATCCATTCCATTTATAATTTTTTATTCAATTTGTTAAATTCTTACTCATTTTTTTATAAATCGGTGTTTTGTAACTCAATTCTCTTCGCTTTTCACTTAGTTTAACTAGGAAGGGGGATTTTTTTCTAGAAAAGGTTTTATTTAATTTATATTATTGCAATAGAAAATTAATTTTTAAAATAATAAATAATAAATATTTAATTTTATTTAAATCTTGTCTAGATATTGTAGCGTGAGATGAGTTGTAAACCTTAAAGACATTTAGGTAAACAAAAAATATTTTCTACATTGTAGAGAACATCTTCATTCTCACTCTTAATTATTATGTTTAGCTCCTCTTGCATTATTTTGGGCATTTTGGCATGGGTTGGAAAGTAATTTGATGGATCTATGGTTCTATACCAAGGCTTAGGGACTTTGATTGTGTTTGAAAGGACATGCAAGACATGGAGAAAATTGCTCTCATACCACTAATCTAGGGCCTAGAGGTTTGATCCTAGTGGATAAATTTCTAGACGTGAATCCAAATATTTTATGGCTTATGTAGAACCATATTAAGAGAATTGAACATCATAGAAACAAAGAAATATATAACAAAAAATAGAATGCATTATTATTCTACTATCTATTTTGTACATGGCATGCCCTTGAGAAAGGTGATGACTATTTATCATCTTCTACATAATGATTGCTTATAAATTGTTAAATTTGTTTCACAAAGATGTTTATATAGCTTACAATTAAGCATGTCATGGGGATCAAAAGTTGTAATGAAATTGAATTTGTTAGTGTAAATAGTAACATTGTCAAACTAGTTAGATATTAACTTTTCCTATTCAAATTCCTATTCACACTAGTTAAGTTCTAACTTAGGTTTTTCTGACTTTTTGTCTTACCTCATGTAGTTGAGACATACTCACATTTTGAGACACCTAATTCGTGTGCACATGACACCTTTATCACACTTATCATATGCACATGAACCATTAGGGACACATGTCCTATACACATAAAAGGTGGCTAGAGTCCACAACTACCTTCTACTCACGCCTTTTCTACATAATCAAAGGGTTCTCATTTAATCACATGATTTTGGAATATCACACATGTTATAATTTTATTTTATTTTTTCTATTAAAATTATTGTAGAAGTATTATGATTATTTTGCAAGATCTATTGGGTTTTGAGGGTCAACTATCTGACTCCAACATGGCATTTCAACCTTAAATCTACAATGACCTTAAAATAAGGGGGTTTCAATCAACAACTTTCATAGTATGTGTCTAAGAGTCAAATGAACCCTGCTATCACAATCAAAAGCCTTGAGAACCATAGTATTGAGTATCAAATTGTTACTTTTGGAGCATGTGACTTAAATCTTCCAGGGAATGTTTTGGTTGAATGATCATACAAATTCTTGCATAGGGTTATTTGATTCAAAAAATTGTCTTTTATTTTCATTTATAAAAATTTAAAATAAGTTATAAAAATAAAAATAAATAACTATGTTTTTTGTATGATCAATTTTAAAAACAAAAACAAAAAAGGCAATTAAAAAGGGGTGTATCTCTATGCAAGCAATATTGTGCAATAGTACTGTTACCTGATTTTTTAGCTTTCAATTGAAATCAGGTAACTTAGTGTTTATTCTTTTGTGTTTCATTTAAACATTAACAGATACATCATATCCTACTAAGTTCATTAATATGCATAAAAGAGATTGTCAAAAATAGATTGCATTTATTCTAGTTTTAAAATTATAGACAAATAAGAAAGAGAACCAATATGTATTGCAAATGTAATCTTTATTGATAATCATGAGCGTATAAATGTCCCTCACAAGTCAAGGGACTAGCTATCCTAATGCTTATAAAGAAGAGATTATACGCATATAGATAATAGAAAAATAAATTGCATATAACATGAAAAGAGACTTGTCATTGCCTGGTCGAATGACGAATCTCGTTGGCTTGGCCTCGCATCATCTTGATCCTTCATGTTGCCTTGCTTTCATTTGACACCCTCCTCGCTGCTCCTAGGTTTCCTACATTGGATAAAATAGTGTTGTTAGAGCAATGAAAGGTCCCTAATCAAAATTATATGCAAAACATCCATAAAGGTGTAATCTAATGTCTACAAGCATTAAAATAGTAGCATACCATAAGTGTCCCTAAAAACAAGAAAGGAGTGATCAAACACACCTATGATATGCTTTGTTTATCTAACTGTTTGTTCCTTGTGCAGATTTAGGACAAGTCTTGTTATTGTTCTGATTTAGCTAATTATAGCATGTGGGGTGAAATGTGGCTCCCATGAGGGTAGAGCCCAGCATGTTGCCCTTTGATGTTTTAAGAGGGATAGGCAATTGACCAACTTGATCAAATCAATGATAAACATGCTATTGATGCATTAAATCAATATGGAATCACACCAGTTGATCAACTTTCATTATCAGATTCAAAAGATGCAACACATAATGTGAGCTGTCAAGAAATTCATACTTCATCTTTTCATAGTGAATCAATCAATAGGCTGCCATCATGTCAAAAGGAAGGTACATTTTGTTGGACATGTCTTTCAATCATGTTAAGTGGATTCAAGATCCATTTTATTAAAAGAAGCAAATGATTCTTGTGAGCATTGAAGCACAGATGCATCAAGTTCAATTATATGCATCCTTCAATAAATAATGAAGGAGCTATCATGAGTTATATGGAGCAGTCACCATTGAGCAATTGATGTTTGTATCACAGTCCAAAAATGTAGAGTCACTTGAAAAGGGTATCCATCATCCAAATCTTAGTCCACATAGCATTTGATATAAAAGGATTACATGGCATTTCAGGGAAAGTACAGAGGACAGTCATAATAAAGAGGACAACAATGGCATTGAAGAAGTAAGCATCCTCAAAATACAGTCCTGATCTCATGCTATAGGGCAGTCCACAATGATCTCATACTACAGGACAACTACAAGTAAGTGGGAAGTCATGACCTGTGATGCAACAAGAGGACAATCCTCTAATCAGTAGATGCACAATAAAAGACCAAGTGGGCAGTCATGACTATCATAAAAGCAAAAGTCATGTTATAAGAATAGTGTCATGGCATCATGTCAAAGATAGAGAAGCAAGTCCACCTAAGAAGGAAGGTGCAACAATGGTTCTCAGGTTCAGACTGAGCTAAGACAAGTGATGTAGGACAATGATAAATGAATGAGAAAGGACATTTTTGCTAGTCTCTGTTGTAGGATAGTTTAGTGACCATAGGCAGCATGATCATCACAATAGGAGAAGATGCAACACTATTTCAGTGGACAAAGCAATGAACATGAATAAAGCTAGCATGAATAACAGTTGATAGTCATTGGCATGGATAGCACAAGGCTCATCTACAAGGATTCGATAAGTTTCATCTAAGTTATTCAATGAGAGGTTATCATGAGTTACATGGGGCAATCATGCCTAAGTGAGTTGCACTAAATAGGTGCATGAGTATCTTACAGGTTTACATTACTCAAGGAAAGCTAATGCCTCACTATGATCTGCAGTAGTCAGTGAGAAAATAAGAGACAGTCATATTCATTTTGGTAGTCACTTCATCATTGAAAAGACGTTTTTGCTAGTCTCTGTTGTAGGATAGTTTAGTGGCCATAAAACAATCATGACTGCCACATAACATGAAGAAGATAGTTATATGAAGAGGGCAGAACAGCAAGCAAGAGGCGTGATGTGAGGATAGTGAATGAACAAAATCAGAAGGGAGCATATGCTTATCAATGAGTAAGTTCATTGTTCTATGAAATATATTCTTTACAAAAGTCATTCATCATGTATATTGTTAGCTCCACAGTCATAATGAAAGTGACTTGTCATTTCATGAAAGAGCAGTGACCTCTACCTATCATGACAGAGAGTGCACTCATAAATGAGTAGGAGACAGCAAGTTTCAAAACATGTCAGTAAGACAATGAAGATAGTTTGTACTATAAGCTCTTTTGTAGTGGTAGCCAAGGTACCAAAAGAAAGTTATGCCCTTTAGATACATCATTTAAGAATGCAAAAGGATAGTCTACTTGTCCAAGAAGACTCAGATAAATGGGAGATCTCCTTTGAATCCTTTTTCTATTTCAACAAGAACAAATGGGAGCAGCATCTTGACTCAGATAGTGAGATTGGACAACAACAATGTCATGAAAGATAGTCCATAATAAAAGATAAACACAGTTATTCATGATGACTAGAGTCATATACAATGACAACAGAATATGGGCACTATCAAAGTGGATGGATGAGTCGAGAGATACCCAAATGGCCGAACACAGAGTAGAAAAATAGAAAAAGAAATAAGAATCCTGCAACCTGTCATACAATAGGATATTTTCATTCATAAGAAAATGAATACACAGCCAGTGGAAAAGATAGCATTCATCAAGGAATGAAAAATGAATAGAACCCTTGAGTTATGCCCGTACGGTGCAATGTCGTTGAATCATTTTACAAAACCATTCTTCTTTAAAGGGCAGTATTTTATTGTGGGGCAATGGACTGTGATAGCTTTGTTTCAACTGATAAACTTTCATGAAATCTCATTCATATTATAATCTACACAATCTTTTCTACCCTCATTTTTAGAAGAATCAAAACACAGAGGAGGGTTTGCAAAGGCAAATCACTTGAAGTGAAATGCAATCATCAAAAGGGTAGTGTTTTTCAAAAAATGGAAAAATATGTTGAGTCTTTGATATGCTCATACTGTGCAATGGCATTGAATCTTTTGCAAGCCATTTTTTCTTCACATGGCAGTGTTGTTTTGTGGAACAGTTGGCTAAGATAGCTCTTGTTTTAAATGACCACCTCTCACGGCATCTCATTCATATTATCATCTTACAGCAGAGATGATTTTTTTTACTTGGCATCAAAAACAAAGATATCCATTGTTTCAAGAAGTGCAGAAGATAAAACCCTCGAACAGAGGTATGAAAATGAAAACTCACAGAATATTTACCATCATTTCCAAAGGAAGTTAAAAGCAGACAATGACAAGCATATGATAGGGCGCAGGTTTTTACAGTCTTTCATACCCGTACAGTGCAATGGCATTGAATCATTTTTTGCAAATTTTGTTCACATAACATCATTTTCTTGTGGAATGTTGACAAAGATAGCTTTGTTTCAACTAATAAATCTCATGAAATGTCATTCATATTATAATCTTGCACATTTTTTTATTATCACATGAAATGTAGAAAAACCAAAGACAAATGTGGAGGTCGCGGCAGGTATATACAGCCATGACATTGAAATTTAAAGAGGCCAAGTGAAATACACAAGATTCTTGAGCATTCTACAGGAATCGAGTGGAAATACAATGAGAAAATGAAAGAGAAAATGCAGATTTTCACACATAGAAGACTTACCATAATCAGTTGTATTGTCTTCTCTTCATTGATATGTCAAATCCTCCATGAATCATCCAAGTGAAACCCTTGATGGCGGTAGGTTAGGTTTTCCAAAAGCTCAAAAGGTCACAAATGAATGTGAGCTTTTTGCATCAACTTTGGTGTTTAGGGTTTTTACCCTAATTTTCTTTGCCGACCAACTTAGGCATTTTTTTCCTTTTATTTAACTTTTCAACATGATTTAATGCTTCAGCCAAGACTTAGGAAAAAATTTTGCCTATCATTTATAACTTTCATTTAAAAGGTTAATTCCCCTTGTGTATATCAACATGATATACTATGACTTGCTTTGTATTGAATTTTGAATGTAAATATTGATTAAGTGATCTTTTATAAATCACTTTCAATATGAGTATTTATGTAAAGCAAGGGTGTTATTGCTTTGAGATTGGGTCAAAGGGGTGTATTTGAACCTTGGAAAGCAATTGTTTGAGCCTTTCTTTTTGCATTATTTTTGTAATGTAAAATATTTAATTAAATGGTGTACCTATAAACCATTTAATTAAATGTTATTTTAAATGAAAAATTGAAAGAAACATGTGTTGATAAGGATAAGTCAAAGGAAACAGGTTGAAAACATGTGTGGGAAAAGGTGATGACTTGCCAACATGGAGAAAGTGTGGGAGGATGTCTTTGACTGTTTTTGGAGGGAGATAGACCTTTTGGAGGCTGTTTTGTCACACTTTTGGCATGAATATGGTCTGAGCTTGACTTTTCTACATTTTGGAGGCACTTTGGAGGAGTTTTGGAAGGTTCTTTTTTGGCCTTTATGCTACATCTAGCTAGGGTTTCTAGAAGGACTTGTGTGAGCAGTTGTTTCCAAATTGCTTAAGTAACTTCAGACTTGAAGTTTTGGGGAGTTCTTTCTTTCTTTCACCCGGCATTATAGCTTACTTTGGAGCTTTTCTAGGCGAAGGACAGCATTGTGACTCAAAATCAGACATGTATAGTAGTATGTGACACCATTTTTATTAATGAAATTCATTTTTTACCTTCTTTGAAGCTATCTCATTGTGTGCAGTGTGGTGATTGATGAATGTTCTTGTGAGTTTTGGTAACTCCTTCAATGTTTGTTTCATTTTAGCACCTTTAGGTAGGATAAATATATATTGATGCAGGTTGTAAGTTTTGTGGTGGTTCAAATAGTCTTTTAGTTGTGAAATATTTCCTTTCCTTCAGAAATGTTAAGAGAACCAAACCTCCTTACAAAATACTTATGCATTGATATGTTAAAATATCTGAGTTGTGTTAAGTTAAGTTGAGTTTTTTATGAGATTGTGTGTTAAAGCAGTTGTAAAGGTTTGAGAAACCATTAGGTGCATCACCATAGGGGTTTAGTTTTCTTTTCATGTTTCTTTCTCCCCTTTTCCCAGCAAGGAATAGTTTAGGTGACACCATCAAAAGGGGAGCCAGCCCATAATCTAGAGGTCTGTTTTCACAATAGGATACCCACAACCTAAAAGCAATCCCATGTTAGTCCAAATTTGTTAATTTCTTTCACAGCTTGGCAAAGGGGTGCAAATTTTGATCACTAACAAGTACTACATAGTACGTATGATGTTGACCAAGTCTCTTCATCCCCTTTAGTAATATTTTTGGATATTTTGGTAAATTTGGTAGTGGGCTAATTTTAATAGGGATTTTATTTGTAACTAAATTTAGTTGTTGTTTATTTTATCTAGGATCTCATTAAATATGGTGGACCTCTAAATTTGGCTATGACATATATTAATGCCAACACAGGTATAGGGTCTTTTTCAACCCCTCCTTCATTTAAGTTTTTGAAATTTCATTCCTACTTAAAAACTCTTCTAATTTTGGCATCTGACCTCTTATTTCAATGAATGGTTTTTTGAGTTGGGGTTATTTTTTGTGTTCAACCTTATGGTGTAATCATTTTATAAGTTTGTTGTATGATTATTTTTATAAATATTAGCTTTTGAAATGTCACCTTGACTAGTTCCCTTCTTTAGAACTTCAAAGGGCTCATTTGAGCACATATGGACTCCTTTTCGGGCCCATTATTTTTTAAAGTACCTAATTTTTTGAGCTCTTTGAATGGTTTTGTTAGTTTTTCTTAAGAACATTTTAAAATTATACTTTCAATATAAGCCTCTATTTTTAGTATTTATAAATGCACTCACTTTTTTTTTCTGGTGGAAATTGTAAATGCACTAAATTATAAAGTACCAAATAACAATTTTCTTGTGGGGTATTCTAACAGTATCAAGGGGGTGGCATTATTAGTTTCTTATTTTTCTTTCTACAAAATATATCCAAGTTTAACTTCATGTAATTTCTATGAGTGAAACCTTGAAATTGAAATTTAACTTAGGAAAGTAAGTTTATACAGGGTTACAATGGGAATGGAAACTAAACCAACATTAGCTACTAAAAAAAGTAAATGGTAGAATAGATGTGATAAAGCCTATGTCACACTATGTGTGTCAATTTCTTAAAATCTCTTTCACATTGAATTTGTTGCAACACCTAATGAAATATGGTAAATGCATTAGAAAAAAAATGGCAAGAAATATGTAATAAAAGGACGTCAATTGGAAAATAATCTTATTAGTCTCAATCCAAGTGACTTTGAGATAATCCAAGGTTTCTTCATAAAATTAAATTTAATAATGTTCCAACTCAAACAATTTGGAATAGAAGGGCAAGATGAATAGTTGGTATAAGTATTCTATAAAATATAGGTCCAAAATTATTTAGTATTTGTTTTTACTTTATATGCTACAAAGAGTGCTCTTGGTAGGAAATTCACTATGCCATCACTTGTTGATTTTATTATTTCTCTCATAAATGAGTAAGACAAATAATTAAAATGGGTAGTTTGAAGTCTACAAAACCACAAGATCTTATTGATATTGATCAAATGGCTTCAAATAATAAGGCAAATAAATAAAACAAGGATATAGATAAGAGACTAAAATTATGAGCTCCATAATATACATCTTCCTCATCAAAAGGGAAAATTGCTAAGGAGAGGTCCACTTGTATTTATCACAAGAAACTTGGACATGAAGAACACCAATGTTACAAAAGGAAATTGATGAATTAAGGCATTTTCTTCAAAAAACCATATTAAATTGCCTACACCAAGGAATAATGATGCCTCCTCCTCATCTCCTTCACCATAACCATCACAATTAGATACATATAAGAAAAAGGGCATGAAACTCTTTGCTTCTACAAATCCTACAACACATAAGGGGCTTCTTTATTTTAGGGCTTGACATCATATGACCACATCACAAAAATTGTTTTGTTCATAAAAGCCCTGTTCATTCCCACCAATTCTCATGGGTAATAAAATGTATATGATAGTTAATGGAAAAGGTACTATTGTTATTAGTGAAGGCACATTTTATCATATACTCTATGTTCCTTCCTTATCAAATAATCTCCTTTACATTTACCAAATCATACAGTGGTATAAAGAAAATAATAGAGTTCAAACCAAATTTAGTGATCATAAAGGATTTACAAAGAATATAAATTATTGCTATTAGAGATTTTGATCGTGATTCCAAATATTATATATTTTTTCCTTCTTTTGTTCTATTAATATTGATGATATTTTGAGAGATGGTGACACTAATACATTTATCATGCATAAGGAGATTATATTTGGTCATTTCAACCTAGAATTTGTTTCCTCCACTTTAGCTCCAAAACCTTGTGCTAATATCACATCTCCTTCATTTCTCACTACTTCAAAATTGAGTGTTGCTACATATATGGTTTCCAATAATTTAAAATAGTAAGATTTTCATATTTGTCTTATCGATGCAATTTCTCAAGATGAGTACCTGATAGGCATAAGAGACTTATTAGGGAATCTAATATTATAGAGTTGGAAAACATTTTTTATGATAGCTACATTAATGTCATTGTCGCCCCATCTATGTCTTTGATTCTTATGCAACATTTAGATACTTGTATTTATCTTCTCACGTGATAATATTTCATACACATATCTATAGTCCTATTTTTTCCCAAGGGGAGAAATGTTGTTCAACATTCATGGACAACCTTTTGTATTCTCCAATGAGCATTAACATGCACTGTATGATATCACATCTTTTGGGAGCTACATAGTCTCTCTTTTTCTCTCTTATGGGGGTAATATTTATTGTACTTTTATGATAGGTATAGTCCTTGGGGGGACATGATGAGTCCTCCATATTCTTCACTTTCATATTGTTCATGCATCTTTTCTCTTTTAGAGAGGATTTTATCTTCTTTACTTTATTTATGAGAAAATTATTTGTACTTGGGCACCTAACATGGTATAATAGATTGAACCCATCATAATTTCATTTATTTCTCCCTAAGTTGAACTTAAGGCGATGTTGGTGTAAATAGTGACATTGTCAAATGAGTTAGCTTTTAGATTTTCATAATCAAAATCCTATTCACATGAGTTAAGTCCTAACTTAAGGGTTTTTTTACTTTTTGTCTCACCTCATGTGGTTGAGAGATATGTACTCACCTTTTAGCATACTTAACTCATGTGCACATGACACCTTTATTACACTTGTCCTATGCACAAGTCACATCAAAGATATATTTTTGGCAAGAGAAATGGGGAAGTACAATCCAAAGATTTGTACCCCAGCACTCCTTGTGTAGTTTTTTTATACCACACAGGATACAATAAGAGAAATGAGTGTGTGGTACTAATCTAGAGGGCATGCATATCATATAATATCATAACATCAAAGAAAATATTCATTCATTCATGACACATATATAATCCTTATAACTCTGTATATTATATCATAAGTAGATACAAAAGGAATTTCTTAGTCTTTGCTCCGATATCTATCTTTTTTCTATTTTACCTCTTATATATTATCCTCTATCTCATATATCATTTACATATATACATGTATTCCAGGTTAAAGGGACATGACTCATAACTATGGCTAGTGATTTTTCTCAACATTGCAGATCTTTACTAGTAGTCTACGGTATGCTTTGTTGTCACCCTTAACCTACCAACATCATCCCCTCTTTTAAAATGATGTCTTTTCCTCAAGACATGATGCAATGGGTAACCAGTTTGTTAAGCAGGTATTTGAGGGGCTCATGATCTGTGAAGAAAGTGAATGGTGTAGATAGTAAATTATGTTTGTACTTGTGTAACACGTACACTATTGATAGTTCTTCTCTCTTTGTTGTCATATAGTTCTTTTCTACTGTAGATAGCTTTCTACTAGCAAATGCTATAGGATGGTCCTTGTTCCCCTTAGGTTGGGTGAGTACCCCACCTATTGCTATACTGGAGGCATCGACATGAACATGGAAGGCATTGTTCCAATTTAGAAAGATTAAGATCAGTGTCTCTACAATCCTCTATATCAATGTATTAAAGGCCTTTTGTGCTTCTTCATTCCATTCTATACTTCTTCTGGTTTTCTTATTTAAAGATCTTCTAATGGGGTTGCTATTTCTTCATACCCTTTGATGATTTTTTGGTGATATCTTATGTATCCTAAGAATGTCTTGACTTTCGAAGCATTCTTTGGTGGGGGCAATAGGTTGAGGATTAAAGCCGCTTTGATTGGTTCTACCATCAAACCTTCCTTACATATGATGTGGTCGAGAAGTGTCCCATACGGTATTGCGAATGTAAATTTATTTAGGTTTAATGATATTTGTATGCTTCTACACCAGGTTAGAATCATCCGGAGGACTTGTGCATGGTCCTTCACAAGTCCATAAATTTTCCAATCATCTAAATATACTTCCAAGAAGTCATGAATAAAATCTTTAAAAGTATTGATCATTATCCGGTTGAATACTGTCAAGTCATTCTTTAGTCTAAATGGCATTATGGTATACATGTAGGAACCCCATTCAGTAGCAAAAATTATCTTCAGTTGATCCTCTTCCCTGATTTTCACTTGTTGGTAACTAGAGAAGCCATCAATGAATGAATAGATCTCCCTTTTGGCTACGAATTCCAATATTTCTTCTGTAAAAGGTATGGGGAATAGATCATGTATGTATCCTTTGTTTAACTCTTGAAATTTGACACACATCCTTATTTCTCTGGTCTTTTTTTGTACTACCAATGGACTTATCTAGTCTACTTCCTCTATCGGTTTAATTATTTTGACAGCCAACATCTTATTTATTTCATTTTTTAATTTATTCTTCATGTTGGTATTTCATCTATACAGTCTCTTCCAAACTAGTATGGCACCTTATTTGAATTGGATTTTCATAACTCTGACCTCCTCCTTGATCCCTTTCATTTTGGAAAAGTTTCAGGGAAACAGATCCTATAATTTTGCAAGGGATTCTATCATTTGTCCAACCACCTTCTCATCCCAACAATCTCCTATTCGGGCCAATTTAGGATCCCCTTCTGTCGCAATGCTTATTTCTTTTAGTTTTAGGGGTTTATTATAGTATTTTTTTTTTGGTGTAGTGGATTCTTCTATTTCCCTCTCCCCTTTATCTATTTCTATATCTAGTGTTTGGTCTTCTTCTCCATCATATACCACATAGCAATATCTTTCTAATCTGGCTACCTCCCATTCTATCCAATCGGTGTATTCATATACTTATTCTCTTATAGATGGTGTGGAATGGGGTTGCGGTACTGGTATATCACCTTCTTCTATCGGGCTAAAGATAATTTCCTTTATCCAAAGTAGTGTGGTATGGATTTGGGGGTTTTCACTATAAAAGGAAAAGGTATGGATGAAGTTCGTGGTCATTTTTTCCCATATATTGGTTTTGGTATGTCTTTCTTCATCAATATATCACGTTCTTTCCATGGGAATTAATGTCTAGTAAATAGTTGTATATATAATTTAGTATCATATTAGTAATTTCCCTCCCAATGGTGTATACATGTATCTAGGTGGTGTTGAGGTAGGATGTCCCCTTCATAGGGGGGTATTATTGAATGACCAAGATAATTGAGAGGGGGTTGAATCATTTGTATCTTATCAACACATAAAAACCCTCATTAACATTCAAATCCACATGCATTCATTAAACCCTTAATCTATTATGATGAATTAACTTGAAAAGTAGATAAAAAAAACTTAAACAACATTAACACCATGCACAAGAGAACACCAGATTTATGTGGAAAACCCAAGAAGAGAAAACCACAATGAGGAATAGCTCACAATATAATTAATTGCAAAATTGGTTACAAGGGCTCACTGCCAGAATAGGACACACTATTCAAAAAGGCTCACAACCAAGGCTCACTATCAAAATAAAAATAAAGAAGATAGAGAAGAAATGTCACATAAAGACCATGATCTCAATGCAAAAAATATTCCACCACAATAACTTCAACACCTTCACAGTCTATTTGAATGATTGCAGACACCTTTTGCTCACTACATCTGGTAATCCAACACTTGAAAGCTCACACTGCTCTGCTCAATTTTGCATCACTCGCATCATACACTTCACACATTCATCTATCTTGCATCTATCTTAAACTCCTTCAACAATTCAACTCGTACTTATACCATCCTCAACCTTGAAACCCTCTCCAAGGTCGGAAATGCACCTCAAACATGCAAATTCAAATTAGGTCAGTGCCAAAACACTTCCATGATGGATAGAAGTGAATGTGGAACACATCAAAACTTAATTAGGACCCAAATCAACAACACCACTTAATCGCATGCTACCACAAATAATATTTATCCTTCACATGTAGTGTAAACACCAAGTTAGTCGTTACTCATGCAAACACCAGTAATCAATTAAGTACACACTTCATCAAGCTCAAGGACAACTTGCAAACCACACTCCATGCTTGAAAATTACTAGAATATTCCCCCAACATTTGAAAATCCATTAGACTCCTTTGCAACAACTTCCACCTGAAGAATGTACAAACCCAGTACACTCAGACAACTCCACCAAACACTGTTACTCAAAAACTTATCTTCTGAAGCACCAAACCTCAAATCCTCTTGATTGAGATAAACTACCAACACCATCAATGCACCTTCGAAATCGCAAGACCTGAAACACAATTGTGGAGAAATGAGGAGCAAAAACATTTCTTCCAGACACCTCTGCAATGCACAGTCACCTATTGATGAACACAACTTCTACTGTATGATGATCCAACACACCATCTCTTGAATATAACATATTTGAACACCTCTCACCAAAATATCCAAATCGTATAGGAAAATCTTCAACCTAGAAGAAATGCAGAGCAAAACTAGAACATCTCTCTGTAACCCAGAACAACACTACAACACTCTATTTCCTCTTTTTATCATATTTTTTCAAAAGCACTTGGAAACCAAGCACTAGAGACACATCCACAACATCTTCAACGCTTCCAAAATCATAGATAGAAGCTTATCAAAGCAACACTAGAGGTTAACACCAATAGCTTTTTTTATGACAACATAATGTAACAAATCAAAGCATAAACAACACCATCTGCCACAAAATATTGTAACAATATCCATCACATACAACTACTCATATTCAATAACAATCTCCCCTTCAACAATCTCTCTTAACCACTACACAGTTGACACCAATGCCAACACAAGCTTGTTGAATCAATGACAACACCAATATGCACATACTTGCAATAGGTATATCTTTGTAATCTCCTACCTCTAGTAGAAATCTAACCTTGATCGGTGTTTTTCATGTTTCCCATTTGGAAATTGTTTGTTTGTGTGTGTTCAGCCAACACACGACAATGCAGCTAAGAGTATGCAGTAGTGTTTCAAGCCTTTATGCTTCAATAGGAAAGATTTCCTCTATTTGGGCTATATAAGGTGGTAACTCACCTACTCCAAAGTATTTGGGTGGTGGATTTTAAGAATTCCATTTTTTAATATGAAAAATTTGTTGAGGATTCTCATCCTAATCAACTCTTTCCTTTTTTGTGGTACCACACATGTCCTAAACTACACTGCCATCTGTTGTTGATGATTTCCTTATCATGAATACTCTTTGGGAACCAAAGATTATCTGGTAGTATACTTCCTAATTATCTTGCATCCACACCTCTAGTACCATCTCACTATCGATACTCCCTTCAGTATCATTTACCTCTACTTCTCCCTCTGAGTTGGCCTCTTCTAGAGTTTTAGTTATCAGTATGGTTATGCTGTTTATAATTTCGGCATTGCCCTCATACTCTTATGTGTTGACTTCTTCTATATAGGATATTTCATGCTTGTTATCTAGGGGTATGTGGACCACCCTTTTGTCATCTACAAATGATATTTCTTCTTTTCTAGCATCTATTATCCCCCAAGAGTCCATAAACCACCTCAATCCTAATAGTACATTGAATGAATCAAAAGTTTCTTTCATGGTTACTATTACAAAGTCAACTATTTATTTGACTCCTCTTACACGAACTTCTACATTTTTCTAGGTACTCAAAGTATTCATTCTGGTACCATCCACTAAACTGATGTTATAGGGAGTCGGTTCTAGTACTGGTATTCCCAAGTACTCCCAAATTATTTTGGGAATTAACTTAGCATCTAATCCAAGATCAACCATTACCCTACGAATTTTCTTATGGTGAATCTGGAGATTGATCATTATCGATCTTGTTTTCCAATGTTTTCCTATCATTCTAATTTGCAATATGTTCTTTTTGTTCCAATATTTACTAAATTGCTTCAGTTTGGTGAGCAGGTCATGTTTTCCTACTAATTTTGTGAATTGTTTAAGAGCTTTTACTTCTTGTTTTGTAAAATATTTGTTTTGTTCCTTCTCTCTTTCATGTTCTTGTTTAAGAATTATTTTTAGTCTATTTAATTATCTGATCATGTTGTTTCTTTGTAGGGTGGAATTTCCCTTCCTCTTCAGAGTTTTCCTCTTCTTTTGTAGTTGTCATATTTTCTCTCCTAGTATTTGTACCTTGTCGGGTCACCACTACCGCCTTGCCCTTTTTATTGGGCCTAGATTTTGTGCAGTATTCCACTTCAGTTTTTCTCTCTTCCATAGTATACTCCTCTTTTGTAGTCTTGTGACACCTTTTGATCCCTTCCATAGGGTTTTTGGGTGTTTTACGGAGGATTCTAGCCCCTCTAGTTGTATTTCAATATGATTGTTTGTTGTTTTTGCCTTGTTTTTGTGCATTCTTGTAGATGGCGCATTTTTTATAGTTGAACATGGTGTGGTATTACTCCCCATAAAATCCACACTACTTTTTCTTTTCTCCCCAACATTTCATAATCAAGTGTCATGACTTGTTGCAATTAAAACAAGTTGCATCAACTCTTCTTCGTCTTCCTCATATGCGACCTCTTCCTCCCCAGTAAGGGACATTATCATTGTATGCTCCCAAACCTTGAATGGTGTTAGCACTTCTCTATTTTTGCCATGGCAGGATCCTATATCCAAGATCTTGGTTATACAATGGCCCTTCCGCCAGTCCCTTTATGTAGGCCATTTCCTTGTCATAATTTGGCTCTTCTTTTACTCGAAACTTATGCGATCGACATTATGTTGTTCATTGCTATCCCACTCTTTGCAAATTCCACAATATAGAGAATTGGGTTTTCTCACTGTGTGAAGGTCTACCCTTAGAGCATTTGCTTTCTTTTATCCTATTTCCATTGGGCATTCATTCTGAATGTGCTCTTCTCTATTGCAATAATAACACCATATGTTAGGTCTTTGTGGAACAACTTCCTATTTCATAAGCTCCTATCTCAACCACAGCTGCTCCATTTCCAATTGTAATCATTCTTTTTTCTTGGTTTATTTTTCCTTCTCCATTTTTATCCACGATTGGCCCTCTATCTGGCATGCTAATGTGACTAGTTTTGAATATGAACCAAAGTGCCTGCCATCTAGATCCATTCTAAGTTTCAGAGTTATGGTGGAGAGGAACCATTCTCTCTTTTTTTCATTTAATGTTTCTTCTAGTCTTCAGGTTACTTCCTTGAATATTTTATCGAATTCTAGGATTGATTCATCTTCTTGCTAAGATAATTCTCTTAACTTACTTACTCCTTCTGTTGGGATTTTTAGACTATCAATTTTTTTTTAAAAGGATTGTTTCACTTCATTCCAAGGCTTATTGTTTTGGGGGTATGCTTTACAATGCCATTTCAATGGTTCATCTTGCAAGGAATCGATAAAATCAAATAGTTTTATGATTTCTCATTATTTTTTCCAGCTTTACTGTATCATTTCCAATAAGAAAACATCCTCTATGAAATTGTTAGTATCTTTCTCAAAAACTAACATTTTCCTCATTGCGTCCATGTCTTTGTCTAATGAGTTTTCCTCTTGACTTGTAGTGTAGCTTCTTTTATTGCTAAAGATAGAATTGGTTTCACTATCACTTTCTAACGTTCCATAATTATTTTGTTGCTTTGTGATTCTCCACTCAAGAAGTTGATTAACCTTCTATAATATCCCAATTTACTGTATATGTTATCCATAATTTAGGTTTTTTGCATTCCTCTCTCTCTTTGTCTATCTCTATGACTCTTATATCAGGCATAGGGGGTGACTCCTGGTTTGGGTGATGTTTTCTCTTCATACCTTTTCATTTCAAATTGTGTCTTTTTGTCAATGGTCAATCCTAGTATATGTTTAGTTAACAAATCCTCAGGATTAATATTAGGGTCCATCACTTTTGCATTTTTCTCTTTTGGGGTATCCTTGGATTTTGGTTCCTATCCTCTTCATTTCTTATTGTTGGCTACACCCACATCAATGTGTTCAACAACAACCTTCTTGGCACGCTCCCCTCTTTTCTTTAGAATTTTCTCCACCATTTTCCCTGCTTGTTCTTTCTCTTTCTTTTCTATTTTTATTTTGTGGTACCTTTCTTCTCTTTCTTGGGTTTATTTCAATTTTCTTTCTTTTGTATTCATTTTCATTCCTATTTTAATGATTTCAAGTATTTCTCTTTTTCTCTTGTTTTCTCTTATTCCCATATATGTCCTTGGTCCAATTTTTCATTCTTCTTCCCATATAAGTATCTTAATTTATGAAGGAATGTCTTGAATAGTCACATATTTTCAAGGATCTCTAGGATCCCTCCCCCTTTCCATTCGTCATCCCCTAATAGGTGGCCCTTAGGGTTTGACAAGATTTTAATTTTCTTCCAACTTTCCTCCTTCCTACTTTATGATTCTAATTTATTTACTACTCACTCTAGGGTCCTGACAACAGAACCAATGTTGGCAAGAGAAATGGGGAAAGTATAGTCTAGAGATTTGTACCCTAGTACTCCTTGTGTAGTCTATTTATACTCTAGAGGATACAATAAGATAAACAAGCATGTGCGGTACTAATATAGAGGGCATGTATATCATGTAATGGCATAACATCAAAGAAAATATTTATTCATTCATGACACACATATATAATCCTTATAAATCCTTATATTATATCATAAGTGTGTACAAAAGGCAGGTCTTAATCTTTGCTTCGATATCTATATTTTTCCTATCTTACCTCTTTTGTCTTCTCCTCTATCTCATATATCATTTACATATATACATGTATTCCCTTGAAGGGACATGACTCCTAAATATGGCTAGTGATTTTTCCCGATATTGCGGATCTTTACCAGTATTTTGTGGTATGCTTTGTTGTTGCCCTTAACCTACCAACACATGTCCTATACACATGCAAGGTGATTAGAGTTGACAACTACCTTCTAATCTCACCCCTTTCTATATAATAAAGGGTTTTCATGTAATCACATACTTTTAGAATATATCACATATTGTATGAATATTATTACTTTTTTGGCCCTATTAAAATCTTTTGTAGAAGGCTTATTGGGTTGTGAGGGTCAAATATTTTACTCCAACAAAATTATCTCCTTAAGAAGAGAAACATATTTATCGATTAGTTTCTCATATATTTGTGGTTATGAAGTGTAATTAATTATTGGTGTGTCCCTTAGGTAGACAACCTAGCATGTCATGAGTCACTTGGGTGCCAACTTGGTCACCTCATTAATAGGCTAGTTTAAAGACTATAGAATCGCATTTAGGATGGTGCAATGGGTTTGGATATGAACTATATGGACTAGGAGGTGTGTTGGACCCTACTAAATCCATGGTAGTAATTGCACAAGATTTTTTTGAGACATATTTGCTATAAAATTATTTCTCTACAAAGTGTGTTGCGATAATAGGGCACGCACAACATTCTGTATAAAGTAGATATGAATTTTTGTGTTCCCCTAGAGCATCTAAAAATCACTCATGTAATATAAATCCAAGAAGAAGCCCCATAGTTGTCACAAGACATTAGAATGGCACGGGTGTCATGACATGTACTTGGTTTTGTGAATTTTATTAGATAATCACTCTTACATGCTCATATATTTCCCATATTTACACCTTACGTTACTTACATGTTGTAGTTACATGTTTACATATGATTATCACACTCATTTCTTATAATATCAGGTTTTCCTTATACTAACATACCTATATGTTATTATCCTTATCATGCTCATATTCTATGATTACATGTTTATGATTCTTATTATGTTTGTATTTTATAATTACATGTTTATGATCCTTATCATGCCTATATCTTACACCTTAGTTGTTCTTACATGATCCTTATCTCATTTTTTACTATTATTATCTTCATATTACTTTCATCATGGACAACATTTGTAAGGTACCTTGATTTTCCCTTGAAATATGCACTTTCATGATCACGTCTTATTTATATTCTTACATGCTTGGTATATGATGATATATTTTACCATATTTACATGTTTTCTCATGATCATATCCTTTTCCCCTTATTTTCAACTCCTTGCATCCTTTGTATGAAACAGATTGGAGGAGGCTTATATGTCACTAAACTTCCTTTTGTGAGTTATGTTTTGTAGTATTAATCTCATAGTCATTTCCATGTTAAAGGGAGCTTTATCAATATTCTTGCATTGTTGTAATATTTGTCTTAATTGAAGAGCTACATTTTTTCCCACTTAGTCAAAGCTTTACCACTATTTTCTTAGAGAAAATATCTTATTCTTATCCTTTTTACTTTCTTTAATTTTTAAAGATAGTTTTAAAAAAGTTTCAACATACATATAGTGCTTGTTTTTAAATGTGACAAATGCTACTCATTGCACACTTTTTATATTTTATAGGTTTCTAATGGAGTGTTTACCATGAGTAGAAGAATCGTCATCCATAAATGTAGCTTATGAGTGCTTAAAAATATTTAATTTCTATGTTGACTACTTATTTTAATTTGAGACACATCCTCATAGTATTTCACATGTACATCAAAGTGGGGGTAAAATATAATTGTGAAAATTGTATACCCATTTCCCTTTTCCCTTATATTTTCAACCCACATTAATTGGAGTGTCCTTTATGCAATAACAAGTCTACAAGTAACATGGAGCGCGTGGGCGGGAAGAGGAGTGGAGCAGGCGTTTTGAAATCTTTTTCCAGCAATGGTGATGAAGGTTAGGATTCAGATGAGGATGATTGGGTTTTTTGGATGCCAGTTCTAGTGTGGGCCTCTTCCCTGGATGTTGGTGCTTTTGACGATGGGTCTGCTTTCCTCGTGAGGTCTTTTGTTGTTGTGGCGAGGCATTGGGTGTTTGTTGATTTGGTTCGAGCTTCTCCTGGTGTTTGTTGCAGGTACTTTGGTGGTGTGGTTGTGCTCTTTACGAGGGTGGTGCTCTGTTTGAGCGATGACCCTCCTAGTCTACTTTTGGCTGTGTGCATTGGGCGTTCCCTAGTGTTGCTTTTTTGGTGCCTAGCTGAGGGTCTTGGTGCTGCCCTTCTGGTGGATCTGGCTTGGGTAGATTTTGCATTGGTGGATGTTGGTGATTGCAGGGGTGAGGGCGTTTCCTTTCCTTTTGCGTGTTTGTGGCTTCTTCCTGCTCATTCTGGAGGTGTTGTTGGTGGCCTTCTTGGTGGGTTTTTTTTCTCTTTGGAAGGTCTCTCTTCCTTCCTTTCTTATGGTGTGGGATGCCTCATTTTTTAAGGTGTCTCTCGATTCTTGCTCGCTCTCTGTTGTGACTTGCTTGGGGTTTTCATTGCTTTTGCTGCAGCTAGTGAGTTCCTCTGTTGGCTTGGTGGCTCTGGTGGTAGCTCTGCCTTTGGATTGGCCTTTTTCTGGCCCTAACCGGCGTGTTAGGGTGGCTTGTGTTCTCCTATTGTTGGTCCATTTAATGGCTCCTCTCATCTTGAGTTCCATTTGCTCCTTGGTGCTCTCTTGGTTGTGGGTGGCTATGTTTCTCCCTTTTGGCTCCTGCAGGTTGCTGCTTTTGAAGGCGTTGGTCCCTGTTTTGCAGTTGTTGTTGGAAGTTTTGTTGTTCTTTTGGTTGGGCTTTGGGCCCTCTATTGGTGCCCAGATTGAGCACTCTTGGTCGTCTGGGTTGCTCTTATTGTTCTGATTTAAAACCCAATTGTTTTTGGTGTTCATTTGGCTTGGGGTGAACCCTTCTTAGATCCTTAATGGAGCTTTTGTGGTCTTCCTCTCGGTTTGGCTTGGTGGGGGATCTCCTTTTTTCTAGTTTTAGTTGATACCTTTGGAGCTAATTTTTTATTATCTCTAGTTTGTTTGTGGTGGGCTGACTGGTTCTTTAAGGCTAGTTTCTAGGTTCTATCTCTTCTGATACCTAAGGTTGTTGTGAGTGATCTTTCTATTGGAGTGGTTTCTTTTGGTTGGACTCTTCAGTCAGTGGCTTCTCTTGAGGTGAAGCTTGCTCTTGTTGAGGTAGAGCTCACTCCTATTGAGGTGAAGCTGTCTGTTGTTGGTCCAGTGGAATTTCCTCTTCACCATTGTGTGTACCTATTAAGGTGGTGCCAGTTCCTTTTGAGGTGGAACTGGTTTGCGCAGGTGTGGGATTGCTTTGGTGGTTGGAGCTCTCACATCTTCCTCCCCTATAGAGGGGGGCCCTATCCTATGGAGGTGGATTGTGGGATGGTGTTTCAGTTTGGATGGAGCTGTAGGAATGTTGTTTTGGGTTTAAGGTCCCTGCCAAAACTTGGTTGTAAAGGGTTTATGGTCCCTTCAAAAATTGTCTCTGGTTCATGGTTCCTAGATAATCATGGTTGTTTTATGCCTGGCAGATTCAGGCAGTTTATAGTTGCTCTGGGGTTAAGTCCCATATGATTTATTGGCTCTAAAGGGATTTTTTCCCTTCAAAGCTATTTTCTTGTAGTTTATTTTGTATTGAATATCCCTTGGTAGACTGTTGATGATGGGTTATTGATTGTCTGTGTTCCTATCTTTTGCAACTTTCTTTGTTTGTATGGGGTTTCTGGTCCCCTCAAAACCTTTTTGTAAGGGGTTTCTGGTCCCCGCAAAACCTATTTTTTGCTAATCAAAAATAAGTCTACAAGTGACATCATTCAATGAAATTCAACTCATAAAATTATCATGTCTTTTCCCTATCAATACTCAACCCTAGAAACTAGTCTTTACCCAGAAACCTCCCATCGGCACCACCTTAGATCATATTCAAAAGTGCAAAATTGACATAGATAACTTTTGTTCATGCTAAACCTCAAACTTTTAAATTCTAAAATCTAAATTTTAACCATGTTTAGTCCTGCATAATAGTTGCTTTTGATTAAGATAGCAGTGAAAGGGCCCTAATCCCAAACAAAAAGGAGCTAGGATAGAGAGGCCACCATAGAACCAGCACCTAAAACACAAAAACAACCATCAAAATATTAACTGAGCAAGAAAACCAAAGACCCACCCAACTATAAAAACAAGCAAAAAAAACTATAACCAACATTACTAATAGTTAACCAATCCATACTAAAGTAAAAAAAAAAGACTAAACTATCACCAAAACAACTGATAATAAAAGTCATAGATATCAAGGCTCGCAAACCAATTACAGAGCTTCAAAAAGCCAAGAACCATCAAAACAAAAATAGATAGAAGAGCAAGAATATTAGGAATCATTGATAAGATTCCAGTTCTCCTAGAACATAGCCACAAATTCCTAGCTATCTTTATTTTTATTGTTCTCCTTCTTATCATATTCCTTTTTTTCGAGAGTCTAAAATTTCTTCCTTAGTTGTTTCTTAATCTTTACCTAACCAAACACTGTTCCCATAATGGATTTTTTCATCATGCCATCCATAGCAAGACTAAGATTCTTAATAGAATTATCCATATCTTTGAACTTCTTATTACTATTTTTCCCTTCTAATTTCATTTCCACATCAACCATGTGAGCATTAAGGTCTATCACTTAAGAAATTAAATCTTCAATAGCATCCACAAACTTATGAGTGTCCCGCATAGTCATTTTGTTTTCTTCCTGAACCCTAATATTTTCATTCTAGTCCCCTTCCAATGTAGGGTCCTTCTCATCCCTACCTACATAACCATCATCCATATCAGGGTTGTTACTTCCTCCTGAAACTCATCTTCTTCCATAACTGGCTCACTAACATCATGATATTGAGACTCCTCACTATCATCATAACTGTCTAGGATAAATTCTTCCTTAGAGGACGCATTATCTTCCTCACCAACCAAAGCCTTTCTTTTTTTATCTTTTACTTGATCCTTGGAAGTGGCATTCATTGAATGGACATACCTCCTACCACCAGACTGAACATTATCGGTATTCTCCTTCTTCTTCGAATTTCCACTCTCTGGATTACCATCTTGGTCATCTAAAATAGTAATGGTCAAACCCTTATTTTTAGTCTCTTTTGAATCCAATTTTTTTAGTTTTGAAGATCCAGGATTAAGAGGAGAGGATTTCATTTTTCATGGGTAATTTTCAAGAGATCATTATTGTCAGGGTCAAGGGTGGCAGTATGGGAATTCTTATGATTTTCTTAGCCGAGAGAGAATCTCTACCTGAAGAGTGAGACTGACTTTCAATAAGCTCAATTCTAACCAAACTGGTAGTGGGAGGAGGGTTATCAAGGAAGTTGACAAAAAAAAATTTAGGCAGACTAGTAGTCAACACAAATTTATAAAGGGCCCTAATCAAACCCTGATGTAAAGGAGGGGAAGCACCTTTTTCAATACTTTGTTGAAGGGAAGAGAACAAGTAAAATGGTAAATTAACCCTCTCATTATGTCTAACATGATTCAAAAGAGGAAAATGATACTCGTGAACAGTCATATATCGACCTTCCAAGGTAAAGTATCTCATAAAATGAAGACTAGCCAAAGCATATAGGGGAGAAAGGTTAAGTCTATCATTACCCATTTTAGAAACATTTCAGATTCTCACCATCTTCAAAAAAATTGTTAATAAAATTTTGGTATTTCCCTGAGCTCTTCTTTACAATTTTCATGCTCTCACACTTCAACCTAATAGCTTCCGCTATCAATTGTGGAGTCACAATAAAATGAAGACCACCGACATTCACCTTGACTTGAACCAAGAGTTGGTAAACTTTAAAGTGAGGGATCATTATAACCCTACATAGCTTCAAAGAATGGAGTAAACCTAGCCCTACCAAACAAATCCCAAAGCTCCACATTTCAATGTTGAAGCCCGTGTCATAATTGACCTACTTGGATCTCTTCTTGGGGCCTCCCATAATACCCTCCTCTATAAGACTAATCTCTGAATTCACTAAGAAAACTTTCTTAGAACCCGTTCCACACTCGTTTGAGATTATAGGGATAACAACTTATTCAATGAAAAAATAGAGTAAACTTGCCTCTTTCATAGCTAAAAACCATCTATTATGCCATCAAGCAATGATAAAACGGATCAGAACTTTCCAGTAATCCTGATAGCTAGGATTAATCATATCAACATACCCCCTGAGAATTTTATTGAAATGTGAAGCATTAATTAAGAAGCAGATTGAGTTGTCATTGTGCACATAAGACATGATAGGCTTCTTGTAGCTGATAACACCACAACCATGTATAAGGTGAAAATTATTATGAACCTTTACATATAAAATCATTCCCCCGTTATCCTTAACCAAAAATGTACCCACACCATTTTTTAAGCTTATTAAATGAGTATCATTCCCCTTCGTCATTATCTTATTCACCCACATATAATGAAGGGAAAAATAACACAACTCCTCCCTCATTCATGTAATAATTAAATTTATCCACATATATTTATTTTAAAAGAATAACTTTTATATGCTATGGAATATTATTTAAATTCCAACAAGCCCAAATTTGATATTTCAAGGCTTCATTAGTAGTAGCATCAGTTGCATTGTTACCTTCCCTATAAGTATGCACTGTCTTGGAATGAAGAAAGCTCCTTAGAATCAACCTGCAATTCTCCATAATGTCATAAATCTCCCACAAAATCCCTTTAAGGATGTCAATTATCAATTTTGAGTCACCTTCCAACCACTTTAGAGAACCCAAAATCTTTCAATTTTAATTCCCCACCAAGCAGCCATCACTTCAACAAAATTACTAGTGGTAGTAGGTCTAAGTTTTAAGCATATCCTTTAATCATCAACCCTTGACAATCGTTTATCACTCCCCCTGCACCTGCTAGACCAGGATTCCCTTTAGAGCAACCATCAAAGTTGCACTCAACCCAACCAATGTTAGGAGGCAACCAATAAGTACTTCTAATAAATTTGGCAGTCTAATTAATTCTAGTCAAGTCCTACTTTATCTCCCAATTATGTTTTATCAGGAGCTCCTTATATGAAGGAATATGTTTAGAATAGATGTAGACTCTAGCATTGATATTCACCTGAATTTTTCGTTTGATATCCAAAAAAAATCTATACTAATTTTCTTTTTACCTCTAAAGATTCTATTATTACGTTCTTTCCACAAACCCCAAACAACAATAGGGGGGATTTGTCTCCAAAGATCTATTATAATATTATGAGAGAAAGGGAAACTTAGCTAGCTTTAAACAAAATTCTTAAGAGAATTAGGAAAAACCTAATTGATCTAAAGTAAAGAGAGGACCTGAGACCAAACTTCATGAGCATATGAGCAGTGGAAGAACAAGTGATCAATATCTTCTAAATTGTTAAAATAGAGATTACATCTATTCACAAAATTGAAGCCTCTTCTATTAAGATTATCAATTGTAAGAATGTTTTTATGAATAGATATCCACCAAAAACAACTAACTTTGGGTATAAGTTTAGAATTCTAGACCTTTCTCCAATCAAAGTCAATATGAGCAATAAGAGGCCTTTCCAATAAGGAATAAATTGATGTAACTAAAAGATTTCCTACAAAGTGTATAGACCAAAACCATTCATCTGCCTTGCTCCTAGAATAGAACAGACAATCTCCAATAATTTGATAAAGGTTTTAAAAGGCCACCTCCCAATTTTGTTGTATTCCACTTCTTAGATGTTGTCCACCATAGAGTTGTTCTCGAAAGTTTTTCCAATTTGGCCTATCACCATCCCACTGAATATAATCATGAATTTTTCTACCATAGGATCTTGGAAGCCTTTATTTAATGTGATTTAAACCATTAATAGTGGATAAAGGTGGACCATTGGTCTAGACATCATCCCAAAAATTTGTTTTCCTCTCATTTCTCGCTCTTCTTCTCACCCCCTACCTTAGAATATTTTGAGTTTTTAGGATTTTATTCCACATAACCGAACCATAAGGTAGGTCAATTTCATAAAGGAAGCACCCCTAATCCTCATTATTGAGATACTTAGCTTTTAGTATTTTTACCCAATCTTTATCTCCTTGAAGGAATTGCCAACCAATTTTAGAAACGAGAGCTTTATTAAAAAGCTTTAACTTTCTTATTCCAAGACCCTCAAATTGTTTAGGAACACACATTTTATCCCAACTAATTAAAGCAATCTGAGAATGCTCTTCAGTCCCAATCTAGAGGAACTTTCTTCAAATCTGCTCTATTTTGTCAGCTATAAAAGTAGGGATTTTAGCAGATATAAATAGTAAACCAGAATAGCCAATAGTGGCATGGTGTGACGGTTAAGTTGTGTTGTTATTCTTGCCATCAAGTTTAAAATCCCATTGGGGTGTAATTGCTAAGAATTTATATTGGGGATGAGGTCCCCCATTTATGACCTCACCGGTTCATAGCTTTGGGTCAGAAGCGTTTACCCCTCTTAATTAAAAAAAATAGTTAACCAATATATTTTATAAAGAAGCCTTTAATAATTGTATCTTACTAGCTTGAATTAGAAGTTTTCCTTTCCACCCAACCAACTTCTTTTGAAACCTCTCAATAATCTAATTTGAATAGGCATTACTTGGTTTCTTCAAGATTAAAGGAAGACCAAGATAGGTGGTCAGAAGAATAGCAGACTGACACCCTAAAATCCTCATAACTCTATCTTTAATTAGTTGGTCTACATTAAGGAAATAAAGATTACTTTTATTATAATTTATAAATTATCCTAAAGCCTTGGCATATGAGCCAACCTAGTGCATGTTTTTATGGTTTTGTGTGGTGTTGTTGTATTTAAGGATATTTATTATTCCAGTCAAAATCATGTTGCATAACTTAATCCATTTGCACATCATCATAAAATATTATAATAAATCATAATTGATATATCAAAGAATACATTATCTTAGGCATATTGCATGCTTGCTTGTTGTCTTTGATCTTGTTTCATCAATATTGGGTCCATTCACCTCAAAGCTTCACTATGAAGAACATGATCCTTGCTTATAGTCAATTTCCAAATTTTATTTGTAGACATCACGCCACTTTTAGATATAGGTATAATAAGTCAAGCTGAATTATTGCAATTTTTCATTTCTTATCAATTCACTTTTGTGAGTTTAGGTTAAATTTTGTGCTCTTGATGAGTTATGTAGGTTTTTGACTTTATAGATTATAAGGCATTCATTTGATCAAGAGCTTTATTTTTAACACATTAGTGAATCAATTCCTAACTTCTTAAGCTAAACATTTTACCATCAAGATTGAAATTAAATATCACATTTAATTACTTAAATTCTATAATATCATTATATATTTATTATTAATGGTGTGAGACATTCTATAATGGTAGTGAGGGGTGGAGTGTGTTGGTGCGAGTGTGTTAACAAAAATTCTTACCTTTTACCTTAAATTTGATAGCCACTTACACATAAAAATATTAATATTTAATAATAAATGTAATATTAAAATAAGCAGCACATAAAATTTATGTCTACATGTATGTAGTAAATAAAATAGTTCTAAAGTTTTTTTTTGAAGAAAATAAAATACTCTGAAGTGATATCTCTTGATATTTTTTAAGATGTATTTAAGATATCTACACTAGTTCTAATCCCAACTCTTAATTTAAAGATATTATTATTGTTTTATTATTTTTATAAGAAGTTAATGTAGGGTTTTATTTCTTCTTACACTAGATTTATTCATGTATTCACTATAGACACCTAAAAATGACTAGCACATTCCATCATCATTTCTCATCAATTCTTCTTTTGTCTTTAATTAAATAATTTTATTATTTAATTAAATTAACATATTTTCCCCTTTATTTCTATTTTAATTAAATAATTTATAATTATTTAATTAATTCACTAATTTATCATTTTCCTCCATATTAATTAAAAATAATAATTATTTAATTAATTTATTAATTATTCTTCTCTTGCATGCTAATTAAATATTTTTAATTATTTAATTAATTCATTTTTCATTAATCTCTTTTAATTCTTAATAATTAAATAAATATTTCAAATTGAGCCAATTATTCCTCCATAAACTATTTTCTTCTAAAAATAAATAAAATTATTATTTTATTTATTTTTCCCATTGGTACATGAATTAAATAATTTGTTTATTTAATTCTTTTATTAATTCTTCGTGCACTTTCCACCTCATTAGTTAAATCAATCAAATCAATCTTCTATCTAATCTATTTAGTCTAAC
>VDFB02330546.1:0-21521 GCA_007258455.2 Sequoia sempervirens | reverse complement strand
CTTGGTGTCATAGTCATCATTAACTTGTTTAATCACTAGTTGGGAGTCATCGTAGACCTAAAGATCTTTGATTTTCCAATTTATAGCCATTCGAAGTCTTGTCAATAATTCTTTATATTCATCCATATTGTTTGTGCATGAAAATGTTATCCTAAATGACTTAGGGATAGAGTCTCCTTGAGGTGTGATGAATAAGATACCGGCTCCTGATCCATTACTTGTATAAGATCCATCAAAGTATAGCTTTCACGTTGTCAGTGTGTCTATGACAAGAATTGATTCATCTAGGAATTCAGATACCAAAGGATGGTTTGCTTTTAATGTTGCATCTATGAGTTGGTCAGCTATTACTTGCCCCTTTATTGCTTTGTGGTCAACATACTCAATGTCATATTCACTCAGAATCATAACCCATTTAGCTAGCCTTCCTATCAATGTTGCTTTGTTGAGTAGGTATTTCAAAGGATCAATTTTGGCAATTAACTTGGTTTTGTGATTTAGCAAGTAGTGCCTCAATTTTTGTGATGTGAATACCACTTCTAGACATGCTCGCTTAATAGGACTATAGTTTAGCTCATACCTGACTAAAGTTATACTGATATAATATATTTCCCTTTCTTTGCCATCATCATCATTTTGTGCTAACAGTGCCCCCAGTGCTGATGTAGTGGCTATCACATATAGTATTAGATATCTTCCATCAATTGGTGGCATAAGGACTAGTGGAGTTAATAAGTACTTCTTGATTTGGTCAAATGCTTCTTGACACTTGTTAGTCCAATTGAAGGGCACACCTTTCTTTAAAAAATGTTGGAATGGATGGGTCCTGTCTGCTAGCTAGGCAATGAACCTACAAATTGATTGTAGTCTTCCTTGTAATGTCCTTAATTGACTGATATTGGTTAGCGATGGCATGTCTAAGATATCTTTTACTTTGGCAGGATCAACTTCTATTCCTCTGTGATAGACTATATACCAAAGAGTTTTCCAGATTGGACCTCAAAAACACACTTCTTTGGATTTAGCCTAAGTTGATTTTTTCAAGTCAGGTAAAGATCTTATCCAATACTACTAAGTGTCCACTTTGTTCTAGGGATTTGGAAAGAAGGTCATCAACATAATATTCTATAAGGACATGCATATAGTCATGGCTCTTTGATAGGTGGCTCCTACATTTTTCAGTCCAAATGGCATGACATTCCAACATAAAGTTCCCCAAGCACATGTGAAAGCTATCTTGGGTTGATCTTTAGTGGCAATCCTGATCTGATTGTAATCGGAGAATCCTTCCATTAGCGATAGCATCTCATGCCCAATAGTTAGATCTACTATGATGTCGATGTTTGGAAAGAGAAAGTCATCTTTGGGACAAGCTTTATTGAGGTCTCAGAAATCCATGCAAACTCTGAATTGACCATTTGGTTTTGTGACAGGAACTAGATTTGATATCCATTTAGCATAATCAATTGGGAAAATAAATCTGACATCCAAGAGCTTCTTGAGTTCTACCTTGACAAGTAGTGTGATCTGGGGGTGCATTTTTCTTAACTTTTGTTTGAACGAATTTGAATTTGGTAACAATGGTAAGTGATGTAGAACCAATTCAAGATCCAGTCGAGGCATATTGGCATATGACCATGCAAAATTGACTTGTCTTTCTGAGAAGAATGCTATGAACTCAGAATTTTCTTCAGTGGTCAAGGATGCAGCTAACTGTATTACTCTAGATTTATCTGACGTTCCAATGTTGACTTCCTCTTTTCTTCTATAAGCAATAGCAGTCTCTCTCAGTCTATTGGGAGATAGTCTTGTCCTCCATCCTTGGGAACCTCTAAGAGGTTTTCACCTTCGGATACATCCTTTATTTTTACTTTTCCACGGTTAGCAGGTGCCTTTCGGTTTTCACCTGAAGACCTATTGCTTTTATTTTTACTTTTTTTCATTTTCATTTTTGCAACTAGAGGACAAGACAGCCTCACCAAAGTATGTTGCATAGTTAAGTTCTATATCAAATCCAGTTTAGTGATCCCCAAAAGGTATACCCTCACAAAGTCTCATAAACTCAGTGATTGCTTCCTCATTTTTGAAAGTATCTAAACTCGGTGGCCCTTGTTGGTCCCATTCTATAAGTTGTGGGTAGGCGAGGGGTAGGCCATCATCGACATCATTAAGGGTCATCGTGTAGGCAGACAGGGTAAAGACAAAACTAGATACATCAAGCTCCTAGGAAGATAGATCAATGGATTTCCAAAAATAGTGTTGGAGCCATTCTTATTTAGTCAAAGACATTCTCAGATGAGTATCTGATGGATCTCGTGAAGAATCAAGGGTAAGCATTTGGTCAAATTCCCCAAATAGTTTGTTTAGGTCCATGAAGGTGGTGGAGGATAAGGAGTCCCATTCATACTCGTTGGAATCAACATAATAATCCCAAGGTTTTTCATGTGTCTCGCTCTCATCTGAAGCACTAGAAACCTCACTTGAGGGTGACCATAATTCTGGACTACTTTACCTAACAAACCCTAGCCCTTGATGACTATTAGCTTAGGAGGTTGCAAAGGTTCCAACATTCCCTATTTAGACCAAGACCGCTACGCCCATCATATCCATGTTGTTTCATTATTTTGGAACCCTTTTTGATATTGCTCAATTGAAATTTCTTAGTTTCAATGTCCTCCTCTTCCTTATATACAACCATGTAAGAATGTGGTCATCTAAGGATTCCTTAGCAAGTTCCCCCCATCTAGTGAAGGTGGTAGGAGGATTGTGAATGACAACTTTGGGCTACATAGGATGCAGTTTTCCATGACTTTGGTGACTTAGGTAACTTGCCAATAAAAAAGAGACTCTTCATATCATACTCTCAGCAACCTTTATCTTGGATCTGGATTTTAGGTGTGGAAGGTGTAATGAATGAGTTGAATGGTTTGACAAGGGTGGATGGATCAATGTAGTGGGATGGAGTGGTGGATGAAGTGGAAGATGAGGCCTCTTGATTGATGGGAACTTGACGTTCAGTAGTTCCTTTGAGGTTGGAACAATATTGGAAAGGATCAGGGTCACCTGGAATAGTGATTTCAATGTCTTTATGTGGGAACTTGAGGCATTGATAATAGGTGGATGGAGTAGCCCTCATGGCATGAATCCATGGGTGGCCAAGGAGGAGATTATAATGTAAATCCATATCCAAGACGTGAAATATTGTGTCCTGTATGGCTGGGCCAACCCTCATTGGGAGTGAAATTATACCTTCAAAGGATCGTTCGGCATCATCATAAGCTTTGATTATTATTTTCTTGGTTTGGTCAATGCAATTCTCAAATTATCCCAATTCCTTCACTAATTTTAGTGAGAAAATATTTAGGCCTACTCCACCATCTACTAGGACTCATCTGATCTTGTGTGTATTAACGCATACTTCTAGGTGTAGGGGACTGTTATGGTCAGATTTTGGTGTTGAAAAGTCTTGTTCAGAGAAGGTGGCATGGTGTGGCATAGTGAGGTATCCAACCATGGCTTGAAATTCATTGACATCTAGGTTCACTAGAATGAAGGCTTCTTGTAGGGCTTTCTTAAGGATTGCTCTGTGTTATGGTGAACTATAGAGTTCCAAGATAGAAATTTGTGCTAGAGTTTTCCCTAACTAGTCTAGGAGATTATATTGACCCTTTGGTTGAGGACTTGCGGATGGACCTGGAATGGTTATCTTGGTTCTACGGGTAGCAACAACACAGTCTGATTTTGGCTTGTTTATAGTGATGGTGGTAATGCAATCATCAAGAGGTGTCACATTAAGAATGATGGTGTTGTAATCATGCTTAAAAGCTATATAGTTGGCATTGTTGCTATTCCTTGAACTAGAGGCCTTTCCTTTATCATGGTCTTGCAAAGAGGTCTTGAATATCGTATGATCATCATTCATTTTTCCTTGTGAATTATTGATTGAAATGGTTTGATCCTCGATGAGATCTTGAATGATGTTCTTGAGTGTCCAGCATCTAGATGTCTTGTGTCCTTTGGTGCGATGGTATTCACAGTATTCATTGTCTTTCCACCAATCTGGTTTGATCAAGGAAGGTTCATAATTCTTAGTGTCTGGAAGTGTAATGACATTAGATTGCAAAATTCATTTGAGGACTAATTTGATAGGTTCCCCTAAGGGGGTGTATGTTCTCTTAGCACAGGGAGGACCTCTTCTTTGTTGGTTATTTTGGATAGCGTTCAACATTTGGTTTTGACTTGGCGTTTGATTATTCGACGTATTGAATGTGTTTGATGAAGAGGGGCCTTTAAGTTGAATGATTGGTCCTTTAGTTATCAATTTGGCATCAACGACTCCATCATTTGTGACATTTTTGTTTCGGGACAAATATTTTCCTTTGCCATTGTTGGGTTTTGGAGTTTCTTTGTTTATCTTGACTAGTCCTCTAGCAATAAGACCTTTCTCAATACTCTCCTCAAAGGTTGTGCAACATTAGATTTGAATTTGACTCATCAATTATCCATTAAGGTTTTCTACAAACATGGTGACAAGTTTTTTTGGAATATGACAAGGGAATTTTCTAACCAAGCCTCGCCATCTTTGGTAGAATGAGGTAAGTGATTCCCCTTCTTCTTGTTTAGTTGTGCTCAATGTTGCAAGGGTGACATATTTTTAAAGTTGAAGGAAAAATGATTGATGAATTTGTCAGCTAGTTCACCCCATGTTATGATTCCTTGTGGAAGATGTGAGAACCAATCTAAGGCTGCCCCTGTGAGACTTTGTGGGAATAACCTCATCAAGTAGGTAGGGTTATATGCATCTTCCATGCATGTTGTGTTGAATTCACAGATGTGTTCTACTGGATCCCCTATCCCCTTATATTTAGGCAGAGGTGGTGTCGTGAAATGTGGGAGAAAAGGTGGCATGTATAGGTTTTGATCAAATGGAAAAGGGCACAACTCTTCCACAGAGTATTTCTTCTTGCTAGTTCTCAATTGCATGTTTCATTCGTTGTTCAAGTGTTTGCATATGTTGGATCAAATAGTCTGCAAGGGAGGATGTTGCAATTTTGATGAGATGTTGTGATGTTGGCATTAGGGTTGTGTGTTGGATTTGTATTTAGATTGATTTTTTGTGATACGAGACCTTGATTATCATAGGGGTGTGAATTTTTTTATTTGGAATGAAGTTGGTGTTTAGGTTGGTTCCAAAGGTCACGTTTGCATTTGGTATGGTGTTTTGGAGTTTAGGTATAGACCCTTGATTCATGTTTTGATTTTGAAAATTGAATCCTTGATTTGTGAATGGAGGTGTGGAACCTTGATTGATGTTTTTATATGAAGGTGTAGGCCCTTAGTGTGAAGGGATGTTTCCCTTATTGAAATTTTGAAGTGAAGGAGTAGGTCCTTCATTGACATTTTGAAATGAAGGCATAGTTCCTTGATTGACATTCTGAAATGAAGGTGTAGGTCCTTGAATAAGGTTTTGAAATGATGGCATAGACCCTTGATTTGTATTTTGAAGTGATGGAATAGACCCTTGATTACGGTTTTGACTTGGGGTCTTGTGTGAGATAATGTGCACCTTCCTAGGGTTATTTGGTGGAAGTTGATTCAATGAGGGTGCACTTTAGAATTGGAATGAGGGCCCTTGGTTTGTGTTTTGGTTTGCAACTTGGTTTAAGGATGTGTGACCTTGGTTTAGATTTTGGATCAAAGGTGTAGGACCTTGCGATGTGGACCCTTTATTTTTGCTTTGAAAGAGAGGATTCATAAAAAATTTAGCCATGTTGTTTGAGGAACTATGAAATGTGAAATTTTGGCCTTGTGCAATAGAACAAGTTGGGATGTGTCTTGTAGTGGTAGTAGTCATGTGTGTGGCTATACCAAGGGGTATGTTTTTCATTTGTTGTGATGATGGCATGCCAAATGGGTTTTCAGTTTCTTGTTCTATGATGGTTGTGCTAGAGATCCAAATTTGCACCCCTCTTCCAAGTTGTGAAAGAACTCAACAAATTTGGACTAACATGGGACTACTTTTAGGCTGTGGGTATCCTATCATGAAAGTAGACCTCCAGATTATGGGTTGGCTCCCCTTTTGTTGTCACCTAAACTAATGATTTCTTGAGGAAAGGGTAAAAAGATACATGAAAATGAACTTAACTGAAAACTTCAAAGGGTGATACACCAAAAAACTAAGACCTGCAAATAGCTTACACACATTCAAAACAATGAAAAAATCTGGTTCACACAGCTCATTTTTGCATGTATTCTTGCATAAGTAATTTATAAGGAGGTTTTTAGCAAAACTCTTAGAAGAAAAAGATTTTACAACTAACAACATTTGCATTCACTAACACAACTTATAACCTGCAACAATACAATTTTCTACTAAACAGGTGCTTAACAATGAGACAAAACTACAAGGAAAGCTAAATTTCACAAGTAATTTGATCAACCACTAACTGCACACAATAAAACATGAAATGAGAAGGAAAATATTCAATGTCATTGATTCAAAGTACTCACTGGTATACAAGTCTATCTTTGAGTTACAATACTGCTCCTGTTGAAAAGATAACTCCCAAAAATCAAACTATCACTCTGTTGGAAAGAAAGAAATGACTTCAACAACCAAGATTGAAGTTACTTAAGCCAAAAATCAAACAACCCTCCCACACAAGTCCATCTAGAAGGTTCTGGTCAGATGTAGCAGAAAAGGTCAAAAAGAACCTTCTAAAATCACTCCAAATTGTCCTCCACATGAAGCAAGGTCAAGCTAAGACCATAGTCATACTAAAAATGTGACAAAACTGCCTCCAAGTAGTCTCTTCCCTCCAAAAATAGTCAAATACAACCCTCCACACATTTCTCATGTCTGTTAGTCATCATTTTTTTCCCACACATGCATTCAACCCATTTGACCCACACCTTCAGTGCTTTTACAAAAGCACAAGACTCCATTTTGCATTTAAAATAATAATTTGATTAAGTGATTCATAATAACATCACTTAATCAAACTATTTTACATTTTAAAAACAACGTAAAATAAAGGGCCCCACCACCTCCTTGGATTGCATCAACATTTGCATTATAAATAACATTAAATAAAGTGATTTGCAAATCACTTAAATAATGTTTTACAATTAAATAAATGCAAAAATGAATGATAAACTCCAAATTCTTGTAAAAGAATTTAAGCTAACTCAAAACTCCCAAGGCATTTGATCAAATTTAATTCACCCCTATTTCTGCATTTAGAAGCCAAAAGTGACTTATGACTATCACTTGGTTAGCGTTTCATATCAACACATGCAAAAATGGTCAATTACGGATTGGCCTATGTGAAGGGTCTGAAGGAAACTCCAAATTCTTTGGAAGGCATTGCATTTTAAAAAGATAGTGAAAATCACCAAGGCATAGGGTTGGTCTCCAAAATGTAACACAGGGCAAAATTGCCTAAGTCTTTGTGAATGCCACATAAGGCAAACATGCCTAAGGCATAAGACTCAATCACTTACCCCACATAGAAAATTAAATTTTTCTTTTCAATTTTAAAACACAAGGTAAAAATACCTTGGTTAGCCTCCATAGGGTTTCTAACCCTAAAAAAAACAATGGAAAAAGCAAAAAACTCATTCATTTTGTCATCGAGCTTTCTGGAGAGTTCTTCTACCGCCATGGAGTTTTAATGGGTGCACTCAAAAAATGACTTTCTGACTAGTTTCTTGATAGATTTAAGTGATTTCCACTGGGAAACTAGAGGTAATTGCTTCTTCTTTACAAAAACTGACTTTTTTCCACCATTTGAAGGCCATTTCATGTATTAAAGTCGTAGCCATGAGCATTTTTTGTTTCAAGTTTGAGCTTCATTTTCTCTATGGGTTTCCTTTTGTCTTCAGCCACCATGATTGAGGTTCTTTGAAGCTAAAATGGAGGCTTTTTTTAGTAGTGAAATGATTTCATAACCATGAAAATGAGCAATTCGAGCTCAGGTAAGCTCACTTCAAATATATACCTCCACTTCTGCAAATTTTGCTCAAACTTCGAGCTCCTTCCATAGTAAAAAAAATGGTGAAATTTAGCTTCTTCTTCTATATTTGAAGTTTAATTCAAAAATCCCAAGTGATTTTTGTGATTTTGTGAAGAAAATCTAGTTTTTAGGCCGCGACCATGAAAGAATGCACTATTTTTTTATATATAGTTTTGTTGCCTTTTTCTGAAAAAACTCCATGATATTCTCTGTAAGAAAAGAAGGAAAACCTTCGATGGAACTTGTAATTCTTCAAAAGAAATCATTGTAATCCTTTGTGTTTGAGTATTGATGCAAAATAATAAGTTGGTTCTTGTTTTTGTGAGGCAAACTAAATCTTCAAGGCGCGGATATGAATAAATAGTTGGGTTTTTAGCACATTCCTCTATTTGTTCATTTTGACTCAAAACCCCAAGTGGGTTCTTACACTTCCTCAGAAAAATAGCATTTTGGCACATAAATGGAGGAAAACACTTCACCATTCTTTGTATTCTGCATTTTAAAACAAAACCTAAAGTGGGTTTTTTTCACTTTATGAAGAAAACTACTCAAAAAGCCATGGCCTCCCAAAGGAATGAAATGGGTTTTTTATGTTAATTTATGTGGATGATAGAGGGTCTTAATATAAAACCATAACTCCATATCTCTTTCCATTTCTATCCATGGCCCTAAAAATGTATCATACTTTCTCTTACTATTATATGTCCCTTGCAAGTCATCACCGATTTCATTACTGTCTAAAATGACAATAGGAGATTCTGGAAATCCAATGCCATAAACAAAATCAGCATGTTGAGTTTCAGTATTTTGTACTGGACCTGACAACAAAAGCTATAGCTATTCCTCTTCTTTCTTGGATATTTAAACTTGCTCCATTGGATGTTGGATTGCTTACTGTGATTTGTTTCTTCCTGAATGGGAAACATTGAACCCTCTATATTATTTTGAATGCTTGCTCCTTCATTTTCTGGAAACATTGAACATCTAATGCCACTTACTGGGTGCACTCCATGTCCCCGCTTTGAACCTTCACTGTGTAATGTGCATTCTTTGGAAAGTTGGTGAAAGAGTTTAGGCAATCTAATATGGGGTCTTTAAGCCAAAACTTTGAACATATCTTCATTTGTTTTACATTTTTTCTTACTGTTGTAGCTATGTATTTCCCATCATGTTTAAAGCTAGATGTCTTCACACATGCTTGAATATTAATTGTTCACTGGAAGGTTGCTATCATGGAATTGATAGTAATGTTGAGACTTTTCATTTCTATGAAATAAATATTGTAGATACTTAGGCAAGCATCTTCCACTATATCTTTTAATGCTCTGTAACACAATACTTCTATTGGAAACAAACAACACTGAGAGGGGGGGTGAATCGCTGTTCTACAAAAATTAACTTTATTATTCTAACCTTTAATCCACTTAGAACATTTAATCAAAAGTAATATGCAGAAACAAAAAGCAAGAAACCACACAACCATAACACAAGGATTTTTATGTGGAAACCCTGTTAGGGGAAAAACCACGGTGGATGGCCAATCCACAATAAGTTTTGAGTATACCCAAAAGAGATATTACAAAATAGGAATGCACTTGCATTCAGGCTCACTGCCTAGAGCTCACTGCTCAAAAGATGGGCTCACTACCCTTACAATGATTTGGATTAGATCCAAAATAAAATGAACTGAATGAATAGCATCTAGTAATTCTTGATTACAGTTCCGGTTAAGCTCTGATGATGAACTTTTGTCGTTTTGATTGATATCAAAATTTTGTTTTGCTCTACTCAAGTTCGCACACAAAATATTTATGCGCAAGTGAAACTGCACATGATATCACTGAAATACTCTTTGGATGTTCGCAACATACACCAATACACCTTATTCACTCGCACAAATGATGTAATCAATCATCTAAATATATCTGCAACTAAGGATTCAATCGCTACAAGTCGGCTCAATAAAACTTAAGAATATTTGTAACTTGTTAGCTCAAAACATGAATAATTTTGATGCGTATTCAAACAAGCCAGCTAGTCCATAGCTAGGACCCATAATTAAACATTTGATTATGAAAACATATTTGATTATTTCACCTTAACAGATCCATAGCGTGCCACATTCACTAAGTTGGCTACAACAAACAAATAGACAAAAAGTATCCTACTGGACCTCCAAACTCGTATTGCAACTCATGCAACATCACAAAACTCAATAATAAGATAATCCACGTGCTCATCAAGTAATTTCAGGGATCCACAACATAAAACAATGATTTGGTGAAGTTGTCTAACTAGGTACCCTGTTCCTCAAGAATTTTGTCGGTAATACACAATATTTTACTTTACTTACTGGTGAGATTAGATACTGATCTATGGATCATAGGGATGACTTCAGTTGCCATCAATGACAACACTAGAAGCCATATGCCAACAATCTCCCCCTTTGGCATTGATGGCAACACTTAGTGAAAAATGACTAAGTGTCGAAGCTAATAAGCACATTGCCAAAATACAAAATACTACTCCCCCTAAGCATATCAAGGCATTTTTCACTTCACTCTCTCCCCCTTTGACATTAATGACAAAATTTGGGGAATCTAGAATTGCAAAACTGTACAATCATATCTAGAGACTTACAAAAATTTGAAGACATCTGCAAAGACATTCTTCAGTCCACTTAAGTTTGAGTCCCACACACTTTTGAGACTCTCCAAAATGGTAATGTGACCACAAAGAAGATATGACAAAGTTTATGTTGCTTCGAGACTTACCGGATCAGGAGCGGTTACAACACCTTTAGCTTCTTTTAGAGCATTCACCATCATTTCAATATTTGGACTTATTATCCCCCTGAGCTCACTTACTCTGCTAATAATCCTTTCATTTTCAAGCTTCAAATTCTTTATTTGGTTGAGAAAAGATATTACTTGACTTTCTTGATGAAAAACATTGTCGGCTAATGGATCAAAAGTGTTGGAAATAGTAACCAACTGCCGCTCAATATCTTTCACCTACTTCTCATTTGCTTTAGTAATTTTTGAGAAGACTAAACAGGACTTGTACACTTGTCCTCCTTCAATTATAGCACCTTGAATATTCTTTATACAGGAGCCTAATAGATTTTTGTCTCTAGCAATCAATTCATTTAGACTACCAATTATCTTCCCCTTAAACTCATTTTGCACTTTAACTAGAGTTGATTTCTCAAAAGATTCAAAATGAGAATCTACAAAGTTTATTAACTTCTTTAACTCGCCGAAGGAAGAACCTGATGGGTCCATAATGTAAGTAGGCATTAATTTCAGTAGGACTCCAGATGCAAGTTTTAGCAGTTCACTGTCCTTAATGTGAGATCTCAATATCTTCTCATTGGCTTTAGTTTGAGAAATTTTGGCGATTTTCAACATCTGGATTGGAGACAAAGTAGATAGGTTGATTGAACATTCATCTAACTTAGGATCTGACTCATCCTGTTGCTCCAATAAAGATTCCTTCACCTCCTTTATTCTAATTTCTTGATGCTTTTCTTTATCAATCTTGGATTCAACTTCAAAATTGACTTTAGGCATTTCAGATTCTTCAAGATGCACCTCTTTTTCTTTAGCAACCACCTCAATTTGGACCTTAGTCACCACAGGTGTCTCTAAATTTTCAACATTGGGAGAGGTCAGAATATCCTCAAATCCTAGAGGATCAGACACATTCATGTTTTCCTCATTCACATTTCCTTCTTATGATTCTTTTACCTTCACATTTACTTCCTCATTTCCTTGAACATGTTCAATATTGATCTCCACAATATTTATCTTTTCCTTTGACAAGGATTCTTCTAGAATTACCTAAGTCTCACTGATAACATCGTCAGTGTCACCAATCATGAGTTTATTTACTCTTGACTTTCTTCTCAATTCCTTTTTAGCTTTTTGAAGAAATAAATCCATTTCTTCAATTGACATTTCCGGGCACAAATCGGCAAGAACTCTTTTCCTCATATTTTCCTCCTCTGTTCTTGCACTTTCTCTCCTATATTCCAAAGCATTATATAGGTTTGTAGTCAAGCCAAACATGATTTCAACAAGAGTTTTATTGAAGACATTCAAGTCCTTAACTATAGCTTCTTCAAGAATCTTCTTACCAGATTCATCAAAAGTCCCATATAGGTCACAGAGTGGCATAAGATTTCCATCTTTTACTGCTACACTCTCAACTTCTTCAATAGACATACTGGGCTTGTCAACTTTGGCCTTTTTCTTTGCTTCTTCACCTTTGTTGGAAGGTTTTCTCTTGTTCAGTTTGACTGCATGATTCCCAGTAGCCTTTATCTCCCTTACCACTTCTTAATCAGTTTCTTCCTCTTCATCTGTAGATACAGCTCTGTAAGTTCTTGAGCTTTTATTCTTCTTCCTTCTTCTGAAGGCTTCAACTTGATTTGACTGTCCTACAGGGGAACTCCTGGTAGATCTGGTGTTAGGAAAAGATGTTTCCGGACCAGCTAATTCCGCCTTTTCTTTCTTCTTAGCTTCTTCATCTTCATCTCTTTGCCTTCTTATTTCTTTCAGTTTTTCTACTAGAAGACCCGTATTTTTTGCAAAATCTTTTGTCTCTTTTCTTACCTTTCTAATTGACATGGGCTTTCTCAATTCTAAGTGAACTTGTAAGGATTTCTCTGCATATGTACCAAACCTTTCTTCACCTTGATCTAGTGGTGAATTTAGCAGATGTTATGCGTACATCCTTAGAATGTTTTCATCTACTTCATAACCCATAGGCACGATCCAAATTGTTCTAGGATCAACAACTTCCATATAACACTGGTCAATGTTTGTCATGAAGCATATAGAGTCTTTATACTATTCCACTATTGTGGTAGGAATTCTCTCTCTGGCGTGCATCAAATTTTGAATTTTTTTAAAATTTCCCCATAGGATTGTGTTGTGAGTCTGTCAATCACCAAGTCCACATAACATATCCCATATTTGAACAGCTATTGGCATATCTTTACGCCATTGAACTTTACCAACTCTCGATACCTCACCTGAGAAGAAGAAATACAAATAGATTAACCGGTTTCCAAATTTGAATACATTCTTCTTGTCCTTCTTGATTTTTTTTAGATTCTCCAATAGTTGGCCTCTGAGCACTTCACATAGATCATAATTTGCATTTTGTTTGATCATTTCATATGTTGTATAGATGGTTGTGTTGGATACTAAATTTTCCTGGCTCGAGTGGTAAATATTGTATCCTATAACCATAGATGCAAACTTTACATCAACTTTGGAAATATGATCTATTGTCATTTCCCTTATGTCCCAATGCGAGCCAGTCACTTTAGTAACCTCGTCGTTCTTCACCGACTTCAAAACTATAAGTCTACCGGTGGAATTTAAGCCTGTAACTACACAAATAGCTTCCTTGGAGATTTTGAATGGCACATCTAACCACATGAATTCATCATGGACACAGCTTAGTATATATTGAACCCACTCATCTTCTTCAAATATAGGAAATTTCTCGAATTGCACGAATTTCTTATCTTCTAGGGTTTTGAATTCTGGTTTCACAGAAAAATTTTCTTGAACTATGTGATGAGAATACAATTCCAATAACTGTGAACTACCCAAATCTTCAATATTTTTGTGCACATATGCCCTAATATCTTCAATGTGCAGAACTTCGTATGACACCGATGAAAATGCACCTAAGGGCTCTGTGTCTACGGACTTATACAGATTCCATTTGAATTTTGGATGTGACTTATCCTTAATTTCGACTAATAGAGGAGTAGACATAATTGTGAGCACACAAATTTACAAGTTTTGCAATAAATACCTTTCGGAGATGAAACCGAATTTCATTCTAGATTCTCTTTTATGCTTGAATCTCTTCTCAATTTGGCAATGATCACCTCAGAGTTCTCCAAAATTCTTTCCTTTGAATGCAATATGACAAATGAGGGTGGAAACCACTCTTTTAATGTCCTCTAACCTAACTCCTTACTTTTTCAATAAATTCCCTTGCCCTAATTCAATCGGTTTACTGTCTTTTATGTTCTGAGATAGATAATTCTTATGAGGATCTCTAATATTCTTCACTAATGTCATAGATTCATTTCATAATGTCTGAGAAGTATCGAATTTCCTACTGTACTCATTTGAATTCCAGTACCAATCACTTGAAGGTGGGGTTTAGGAGTTTTTGTTGACAGCTCCTCCTATGGCAGAGGCCTAAAATTAATTTCTTGAGGTATTACCAGAAGTGGCTTCTGGTGTGGATCCATTTCCTTCAACAGAGGGATTCTTCTTCACCCATTTCTTCTACATTTGCTTCTTGATCTCATCAGTAGTGACTTTCCCTTTTCTTTTAACATCTGGTTGCATGTTCTGTTTTACCAGACCTCTTTTGTTCCAGCAGAATCTAGAAGTGTGACCAAATTTGTTGTAGTTGTAGCACACAACACTTCTCTATGCAGTCCAATTGTTCCACTGAATTTGTCTTGATTTGCATTGGTTAGCAATATGTCCAAATCTATTGCATGCATAGCATCTGACATCTCTATGAAAGTTGTTCATAATTTTGCATTCACTTGACTTATGACCATACTTATAGCAATTAAAGCACTGACCTAAGAATGATGGTCTACTTGTGTTCACCCTACTTCTACATTGAAAATCCATATGACCAAATTTGTTGCATACACAGCAATAGCCATTAAATCTTTGGGCATTAGGTTGCCTTACTGGATTTCTTTTGGGTCCATTCATCTGATTTCTTTGTCTGAAATTTCCTTGTTGATCCGGAGCTTTCTCCTTCTTCATATCCAAGACCTCATCTGTCACCATCAATCCTTTGTCCCTTGATTATTTCATCAAGTTTGGATGGGCTTGCTTTGAATTTTTCTTTATACTCATTTGCAGTAGCAAGTTCATTTTTGAGATCATCAAGTTGCTTTTCAAGCTCCTCTCTACTATTCTTGGATTTCTCCAATTCATTATCTAGTCGGCTGCATTGTTCTGAATTTTCTTTCAAATATTGTGCAAGCCTTTCTTCATTCTTCTTTCTATCCGCAATCTCCTTAGTCATCCTCATCATGATAGATTCCATTTCACGCTTCAAGGCAACATTCTCTTGGGAAAACTTTTCGCATTCTTCTATTTTCTCTTTCAAAGCCTGACTGAGTTTTTCATCATCCATGGTTTTGTTCTTCTATTTGAGTTGACCACATAATTCCTTTATTTTCTCCCTTGATTCATTGATCTTGTTTTTCAATGACTGGATGAATTTCTTTGCATTCTCAAGATTTTCTTGCAATTCCCAGATCTTAGATTTTGACTAGTCAAGATCATCCAAGGCCACCATAAGTTGTTGAAGACTGCTTGTATCCATTAAGAACACTTTCCAAGATCTCCTCAAGCTATTATACTTCTTCAGAGGAACTTGCTCTGATACCAATTGTTGGAAACAAGCAACACTAAGAAGGGGGGGTGAATCAGTGTTCTGCAAATATTAACTTTATTATTCTGACCTTTAATCCATTTAGAACATTTAATCAAAATTAATATGTTGAAATAGAAATCAAGAAACCACAAAACCATAACACAAGGATTTTTAAATGGAAACCTTGTTAGGGGAAAAACCACAGTGGATGGCCAATCCACAACAATTTTTTAGTATACCCAAAAGAGATATTACAAAATAGGAATGCACTTGCATTCAGGCTCACTGCCTAGAGTTCACTGCTCAAAAGATGGGCTCACTACCCTTACAATGATTTAGATTAGATCCAAAAGAAAATGAACTGAATGAATAGCATGTACTAAATCTTGATTACAGTTCTGGTTAAGCTCTGATGGCGAACTTTTTTCCTTTTGATTGATATCAAACTTTTGTTCTACTCTGCTCAAGTTCTCACACAAAATCTTTATGCGCAAGTGAAACTACACATGATATCATTGAAATACTCTTTGGATGTTTGCAACATACACCAATACACCTTCTTCACTCGCACAAATTATGTAATCAATCATCTAAATATATCCGCGACTAAGGATTTAATCGCTACAATTCAGCTCAATAAAACTTAAGAATATTTCCAACTTGTCGGCCCAAAACATGAATAATTTTGATGTGTATTCAAACAAGTCAGCTAGTCCATAGCTAGGACCCATAATTAAACATTTGATTATGAAAACATCTTTGATTATTTCACCTTAACACATCCACAGTGCGCCACATTCACTAAGTAGGCTACAACAAACAAATAGACAAAAAGTATCCTACTGGACCTCCAAACTCGTATTGCAACTCATGCAACATCACAAAACTCAATAATAAGATAATCCACATGCTCATCAAGAAATTTCAGGGATACACAACACAAAACAATGATCCGGTGAAGTTGTCTAACCGGATACCCTGTTCCTCAAGAATTATGTCGGTAATATACAGTATTTTAATTACTTGTCGATGAGATTAGATATTGATTTGTGGATCATGGGGATGACTTTAGTTGCCATCAATGACAAAATCCATATGCCAACAACTGCCATGTCTTGATCAACTTTTAGTTGTATCTTTACATTATTTTGCACTGTTGATTCTCAAATGTATGCATTTCTTTATTCTTCTCTTCAAATGTGGTAGGGATGAAACCATCAGTAACAAGAGGATGAGATGTCGTCATAAATTCTCAAGGTCACTTCTCCTATAACAATGTGAACATTAGAGAGCCCCCTTTTCATTCAAGAATACATCTGCCTCAAGATGATTCACACAAAACTCTTGTGCTTTCCCAAATGCCTTAAAACCAAAAATTTGTTTGCTTGCATCCCCTCTATGCTTTAATCATCATCATGCTTAAGTGACTTTTCTTTCACTCTCACAAACCCCCAGTGAGTTTGTTCAAATTTTTTTTATAAGTTTCATGAGTTGTGATAGGCACAATTTAAAAGCTTATTTTTTCAAAACAGCAATAGACATTGTAGAATATAATTATTTAAGAAAATGATCACCACCAAAAAACATATCAATGCATTCTTACTTTGTGGTGAAATACATTTTTCTTAAATCCAATAGCATATTTTTTTGTCTTTACACTCAGAATGTTGGTATCTCTTTCAGATGCTTTCAATTATTCAAATGTTGGCATCGTTTGTGAAACATATTTCCTCCAAATAGTCTTTTGCAATGATCATACTTGGGGCTGCTCCGCTTTGTTCATTATTGTTTGAAATGCATTACATTCATTGCAACTGATATCATCATGGCTATAGTTAATGTAGATGGTTGCTTCATTTGAATGTAATCTCAATCTTGCATTGATATTAGTCAGGTCCACCAATCTTTGTTTTGCTTAATCTTGCTTGAAAAGCTGGAAATATGTGAGTGCATGGCTCTTTGAGTTCATGGAGATTTGTTGTATCTTTACATCATCTTGCAATGAATGTCCATTTGAAGTGTTTGAACTGATATTGCTTAACCATGCCTTTGGGTTGTGCTTATTATTTCAATATCACTGTTCTTTTGCTTTGTCTCTAAATGCATTGGTTCTTGTCATACAAGATTGTCACTGTTCATTGATTCTTATTGTCCTATAGCATCAAATGACCGCGCTTTTTCCTCTGTTGAGTGAATGATTGTTAATTGTTCAATGTGAATAGTACATAGCTCTGCCCCTCTGTAATATGCATTCCACCCTTTGTGATGATCATGCTCTCCTGTATGCTTCTTTCATTGTTGTAGTCCCTTCATGAGATGTTGCATGATTTTTGTTCTCCTTGTCATGAGATCATTTTTGTTGTCCTCTTATCCACCTAAGACTTCCCTTTGCAAACTCTTAAAATTCATTGCTATACTCACTTGGCATCATGACCTTGGCTTCAAAAATGAGTTTCATCTCTATGTTTCATGATTGCTTAATGAATATCAGTACTCACTACCATTCCTCTTGATTTAATCCTACTGGGTAGGCATATGTCATTTATGGTGGTGACCTAAAAAATCACAATCCTAAGTGATGTGTGCTTGTTCAATAAGATTGAAGTGAGATGAACTGAGCTATGTCTTTCATACAACAATGCATGACTGTCCTTGTTCTTATTTGCTGCCCCATATGACTCATGATGGCTTTAGATAGGACTTGATATCTCCTTTATTATATTAATGGATGCATAATTGAACTTGATGCATCTATAATTGAACTTGATGCATCACATAAATCATTTTCTTCTTTAATAAAATGGATCTTGGATCCACTTAAGAAGATTGAAAGACATATCCAACAAAATACTACGCCTTTTGGCATGATGGCAGCCTACTAATTGATTCATTGTGAAAAGATGAAGGGTAACTTTCTTGACAATTCACATTATCTGTTGCATCTTTTGAATCTAATAATGAAAGTTGATCAATTGGTGTGATTCCATATTGATTTAATGCATCAATAATTGAACTTGATTATCAATTTGATCGAGTTGCTCAATTTCTATCTCTATGGCAAAACACTTACAAGAGGCGACATGTTGGCTGTCAACCCTCGCGAACCGGTTTTTTACTCCACGCCGGTATGTGGCGGAATCAAACCTCCAGTAACAAGGGCACCTTCTAAATCTTTGAGAACAGCGGTTGATAAACAAAGCATATCACTTGCATTGTGTTTGATCACTCTTTTCTTGTTTTCCTATACACTTAAATGGTATGTTGTCTATTTTAATGCTTATGGACACCATATTACACATTTATGGATGTTTTGCACATATTTTGATTGGTGACCTTTCATTGCTCTAACAACACTCTTTTTTCAGATGCAAGAAACCTAGGAGCAGTGAGGAGAGTGTCAAATGAAAGCAGGACAAGCGGGGAAGACTGGGATTCGTCGTTCCAAGAAATGATAGGTCCCTTTTCATTTTATGTGTATTTCCTTCTTTGTATCTATAAGTGTATAGTCTTTTCTTTATAAGCATTAGACTAGTCAGTCCCTCGACTTGTGAGGGACATTATACACTTATGATCATCAATAAAGATTACATTTGAAATACATGTTGGTTCTCTTTCTGTTGTATGGTATGCTAAAACCAGAATATCTAAAATCTTTGACAAATAACATGCATTAGCTGAAATTTAGCATAAAATGATTTATCTTTTAATTTTTAAATGCAAACACAACAATAAGTTACCTGATTTAGCTGGAAGCAAAAATTAGGTAACAGGTTGACACATCATAACCTTGAGGTAATTTGGCACCCTTTTTGGCTAGTGCATAGAAAAAAAAATTGGGTTGGCACTAACAAGTTGGTCAACTATGCTTAAAAGTATTGGGTCTTGATAGGCTCTTTCAATTCTTGAGGGCTCAATTGTTTATTGAATACTTCAAAGTTTAGGTCTTCCCAAGGGTCACTTTGTTTTGTTTGTGGAGGTTTGGAGTGGTTCGAGTCTGTGACATTGTTGGGAAAAGGGTCACTTAGGAAATCCATGTCCCTTCGTTTGGCTTTGGACCTTGTTTCAACCATTGGAGATCTTTGCAAATTAGGGATAATGCAAAATAACAATGAGACTATGCTATGTTTTTTGGATTTTAGGATATGAAGATGCAAGGATGTTAACGCAAGGATGATAATGAAAGGATGGTAATGTCTAAAAGATGAGGGATAAAGAATGATAAAGGACACTAAAAGATTGGGTGATGGTCAAAGTGAGTGATAAGGTGACTAGATGATGCTAGTGCAAGATTAGGATGATAATGTAACTAAGGTTAAATGAGATTGATGTATGTTTTTTTTTTGTATTTTTTGTATTTTGGGATATGAGAATGTAAGGATAATGAAGGACTGATAAGATACTAAGGGTAAAGTGAGCTATATTTTTGTATTTTTGGAATAAGGAGTAAAGTGCAATCTAAGGAACATGAGTCTAAATGAGGGTGATCTAATGCAAAGGAACCCTAAAATTTTAAACAAAGGGTGGCACTCAAGCTAATGTGAATCCAAGGCATCACAAATTTCATTGACCATAAGAGGACAACCAAGACCAAGAGACAAGACCAAGACTCAACTTGAAAAAGTGACAAGACAAATGACAAGGACAATGGTCAATGACAAGTAGAATAAGTAGCCAAGAATTTTCAAAAGCTCAAAGGTCTCCCTATGTTCAAAATCTGAAGGTTTAGATGCAGCCTAAAAGTCAAGGCTTAATTTGTGCAATGCAAGGGATGAAGGAATGTAACCTATAATGCAATGTTTCCCTAATGGGTATGCTAAAATGAGCTAGGTGGACTTGTAGGTCTCTGGTTTACTAGACAGAGGTCACTATAAACTAGTTTTGATTAGGCTCTAGACACATATTTTGAGAAATTTTATTTAGCAGGAAATTGCAGTTAAGTTTCTATTAGTTGTGTTTCACAATTGCAGCTCAGGTTGACAGATGTGACTCTGTTTCTAACAAATGTGTTTCAAAATGACAGTTGTGGTTTTTAAGCTGATAGTTACGGTTCGCACTAGCAATTGCGGGTCTCTGTTTGACAGTTGTGATTCACAGAGTGGTGTTTTTGACATTTTTGATGTTTTTCAGTGATTTTGATCTAGGTTTTTTACTGTTTATGATGAAATATGACTTGAAAACACAACATATAGTACCAAGCACTTTGTTTAGGACTTGTTTAATGTGAAATTGTAACAAGAAAACAAGCACAATCCTTGTAGGAAATGGTTTGTATACTTGGTATAGGCCCACTGAAATACCTTGGATTGGTGTCGAACACCTCTCCTTCTCGAGAGTGGATAGCTTAGAAGTTTGGTGGCACTAGATCCCCTCCATGACACTCACTTCTACAAGTACACCAACTTTGGATTCCTAGGTAGTCACTTCCCAGGAACTACTATCTCTACTCAAGGGAGTTAGTAGTGAGTAACTTTGGGCATGTTATTGTACCCTGCACCATACCAAACAACGACTAAAAGTGGCTAGGCTTCTAAAAACAAAAGGTGTCTAGTAAGGGCATCTAGTTTAGGGGATACGATGACAAACTCCCTCAAGAGGTCTCCTAGCCCTTAGAACAAGGGTTTCTCATATCATAAAGATATTGGAGGAGAACTATCATGTACCGTCCTGTTGACTATGAACTTTCCTTGCAGCCACAATTTTATATAGCAGCTTGGAAGGACATGGATTTAGCCCGTTACCACTTGGGTCGTTCCCTTAGGGTGAGTACTTTTTCCCACTAAGGTAGACCCTCTAATGGGTAAACACAAAATTGGATGGGTCTAGATTTTTTATCACCGAGTTTACACAAGGTGAGAGCATAATACCTACCACCCTCAAACACTAAGACATGGTTTTCTTTACCCTCTAATTAAAGAAAATGTGAGAAAGATAATCATTCATTTTAAGCACCAAAATGAAATGTTTTCTAATCTAAAACAAGAAAAGTGGTTTCAAAAAAAAATTCTTGGACATTTGAACTTGCAAAACCACTTGTTATTAGTCTCAAAAGAAAAGCCTTGGACCAAT